>ML408476.1:0-112938 GCA_005239525.1 Nicotiana knightiana | reverse complement strand
TGGCTTCATGTTTATTGTATCTAAATTATTTATGAATACTCTTGAAAGTTATTTTCCTTAATTACACCGAAAATGAGTAAGATTACTATTTATTTTCCAAGAGTTAGGAAAATATTTTCCACGTAAAACATTTTCCATTATAACAAACAAACCCAAAATCTAACCCATTTTTCAGCGGTTCAAATTTAAACAATTTGGATTATAACTTTTTTGTTGACTTAATCCAACAGATTGAACTCAAAGCAATCCATCAAATCATTGGGTTAAGATCCGCCCCCAAATATACAAAATCAAATTTGAAGATTAAGAATTATCTAAAGTTGGAAAAATCTAAACTAATAATTTAAGAGAAGTACATTAGTTTTCACATCTTTTTAAAAAATAAAAATAAAAATAAAAATAGAGGGGTAATTGGGTCATGTTAGACAGATTAAGTACGACACTTATAATTTGATCAAACCTATTTTGACCCAAGTAAATTTTTTGGTTAATAGAGTCATGAACAATTTATTGAATTGACCCATTTTGATGGGAGAAATTAAAAAATAGACAGATTTACAAGTGATCAACTCAAAAATAGTCACAGTTTCAAAAGTAATTGAAATTTAGCCACTTTTATATAAAGATAAATCTGAACGAAAACACTGTTCAAAATCCGAAAAATACTCCAGCATAATATACTGGAAATCCAGTATAATATGCTGGAAGTTCATATACATGTGTTCCAATCTCTAGTATATTATGCTAGAACTTTCCGCATGTTGGAGTTCCAGAAAAATATGCTGGAAGTTCATACACAGGTGCGCACCGATCAGTATTTATGCTTGAACTTTCTGTGTTGCAGCAAAATAGTAGTAATTTTTCAATGATTTTACAAACGCTGGCTATTTTTGAATGACCAGTCCGAAAACTGGCTAGTCCGTACTATTTTTACTATTTTGATCGGTCCAAATTTGACCGAACCCGCTCATTTGTCACTTATAGCAGCAAATCAGCAATCAAGATACATAAACATAACATAATATAAAAGCTTGATTAGAGAGAAGGTGAGAGGAAGATGGGAAGGCAAAGAGAAATGTTGATGCTAGGGCAGACATTTCAACATGACTTAAATTTTATACTGTACTTGTTTATATAACAAAAGAATGAAAAGAAACAGGCAACTGCAGCAATAATAATAATAATAATAATAATAATAATAATTGGGAATATTTATGTTAGATGATGGCAAAAGTGCATTTGCATGTGACTCTTGGTCTCTTTATATTTATGCCTCTTAATTTATTTTTCTGTGATATGATGAGTGTGCCCAATTATATTGATGGCAAATTGACAAACCATAATTAGTTAACTTCGAGAGTCGAGACCCTCCTTGTCTCTTTTCTCTATTTTTCTATTTTTGTAGAGGGACCATTGGTGGGGGTGTTGATTTGAATTTGTTGAGTATTGTCATTAGTCATCATTGTTGTACTGCAGCCAAAAAGGTTTGTAAAAATTGGATGGGACGTCTTTGTACGCCCTTTTTTAATTTGTATTTGTTTTATTTTTTTGTTTGTATTTGTGTCTTTTTTTTTGGTTAAAAGTATTTTAAGAAGACGATTTTGTCCTTCTTTAATAAAAGGTAGACTGCAGGATAAAATTTCAGCATGTTTTAGTATGAAATTTTAGAAAATGAATTAAATAACTTCAGCATGCATTAGAAAAAATTCATCAGGAAATTACATAATGCAGGACAAAAACTTAACCATATTTAGTCTGAAGTTTTAGCAAATGAACTAAAACAGCTTCAGCTTGTTTAGAATGAAGTTTCGAATAAAACTCATGACAAAACTGTAGACTGCAGGACGAAACTTCAGCATGTTATGTTGTGAAGTTTTAGCAAATGAACTAAATAACTTCAGCATGCATTAGGAAACTCATTTGAAAATTATATACTGTAAGACAAAAATTTAAGCATGTTTAATCTGAAGTTTTAGCAAATGAACTAAAAAACTTAAGCATGTTTAGTCTGAAGTTTTAGCAAATGAACTAAAAAACTTAAGCATGTTTAGTCTGAAGTTTTCGCAAATGAACTAAAAAAACTTAAACATGTTTAGTCTAAAGTTGTAACAAATGAACTAAATAACTTCAACATGTTTAGACTGAAGTTTCGGATAAAACTAACGATAAAACCGTATACTGCAGGATAAATAGCTTCAGCATGCATTATCATGAAGTTTTAGCTTCAATGTGAAACAACTTCGTGCTATATTAGCATGACGTTTTAGCTTCAACATGAAACAACTTCATGTAACATTATCATGAAGTTTTAGCTTCAAGGTGAAACAACTTCATGCAAGTGTAGTTCTGAAGATGAATCTGGACAAGTTCTGATTTTTTGATAAAGTTGGTGAATCTTTTTTCACGAACGAGGTTGCAGATCACGCGATTAACGCGTGATGCGTGTTTTATATCTTTTGTCAGGGGTGTAATTGTCATATTATTAAAAAAAAATTATCAGCTGGCTACAAATCAATAATTTTTAAAAATAAAGTACATGTTAAAATATGGCACAAATATAGAGTACGACCGCAAATCCCCCAAAAGTTTGATCCTTCCAATATATACATCACTAAAATTTCCTAATATTTTTCTCTTGATATCAGAAAAATTTGTAATTAAGACGCAACAGCTATAGATATGAACATAAGTGTTGATTATTATGTTAGAATTTAGAAATTCTTATCGTTTAAAAATTACCTTAGGCAAATTAGATCGGTGTAACATCTGGATCAACATGCATGAAAAGTTGAGAAAGGGAAGGCTTTGGGGTTTGCACTTAGTTAAAATTGCAGGGGTATATCAAGAAAATCGATAAATCGGGTCAAACTAATAATTAGACTCAAATCGGGAAAAAAATACGATGTGGTTTAGTTTGATTTGATTTGGTATTCGAAAATAAAACCCGACCATAATTAGTTTAGTTTGATTTTAACTAAAAAAAGTCAAATCGAAGCCAAACCAACCGGCCGATAGTACATTTATATAATTTTTAAAAATATTTTACACATATAAATATTTATTGTAATGTAATTATAAAAAGTTCTTAAATTTTTTCACAGTTTTATCTTTTTCACGAATTATTTCGAGTTTAGACTTGACATTCTTGAATAGTGAATAATGTTTATAGCCATACAAAAGAAATTCAAATCAATACTAATGCTAACAAAAGAATTCAATACTAGGAATGATGATAGTGTCGGATAATTATTTTAGTTTTGCATTGGTTTATAATGAAAATGCATAACTTAGTTTATCTTTTTCTTTAGTCTTAGTTATGTAATTAATATTAGTACTTATTAGCTATACTTATTTTAGCATGACCTATATAGTAGTTTTAGATAATGTTAAATTTTTATTATGACTTATTAGTTAAGAATATTTGTTTTGTGTAATTTTATTAGTTTATCTTTGTTATTGAATATTTTAATATAATGCTATGACTTATCTCATATTATTGTGTTAATTTCTTGAAAAAACATATTATATAGTTGTATTTTACTAGGACTTAAGAAATATTTGGAGCACAAGTTACATATTTTATGTTATAAGGATTTTACCGGGAAAAGAACTCCGAAAAACCCGAGAAAAAACGAGATTGAAAAATCCAATATTATTGGTTTAATTTGGTTTATAAATTTAAAAAACCGACACTAAGATGACATTATCCAACTTAAATCAAAATTTGTAGCAACTTGTCGTGGTGTAGTTGCCTCTTCTTTTGTTAGTCCACTGTAAGATAGGTAAAAGGTTTCATGCCATCTGCATAATGTGCCCATTGCGGCTCATTGTGAGATGTATAGTATGTGATATTTTTCATCTAATATTTTAAGAGGAATTTTAAGAAATTAATATTGGTTAGTTGCTATTAATTTTCTATAACTATTATATACCCAATTACTTTTTATAGCTACTATTCAGTTGTTACGGTAGTGTATTCGCTGTATTCGCTCTGTATTCATGAATATAGCAGCAAAAAACGCCTAAAACCAGGGTAGTCCAGCTGTATGCGCATGTAATCACATGTATCTGCTCTGCTGTATTCATGAATACAACAACAAAAAGCGCCTAAAATTAGGGTACTCCAACTGACGCGCATGTATTCACATGTCTTCGCGCTGCTGTATTCCAGTAAAAAACGCCTAAAATCAGGGCAGTCCAGCTGTATGCGCATGTATTTGCGTCATGTATTCATAAATACAGTAACGACAATCACCTTAAAAATAGGTATGTCCAGCTGTCTAAGAGAGAGCAAAAACATAAATAACGTATTTCGTGCCTCAATGGTAGTATATACCATAAATACTTATGTTGCTAGAAAATATAAGAGGTAGCTATAGAATATAATATTTTAAAATAATTTTAATTTATAATAAATAGGGTATAATTTAAGATGTACACCTTTGTTATAGGAGGTAAAATTTCCATATTAATTTTAATGTTAATAGAAGGGAAGTATGCTACATTAGTAAAAATTTACGAGTGAATTTGCAACAAATTTAGTTCTAGGGAAAATAGCCACTTATTACTTAATAGTTAACCTCTAATGCTTAAAAAAATCTGTCTAAGTGAGAATACGGCATAATGATCAAATTATATCTGGTCTAGTTTCTACCTTTCTAGTCATTCTCGATACAATTTTTAAATACTCGATTTTTTGTTATTTAAATCGTTTCACTTTTGTAGTTATTCATCATTCAATGAATGACTAATAAAGAATCAATTGATATTAATCTAATCCAATAAGAATACTTGGTACTTTCTATATTATATTCATCGTATATTATTCCAGCAAATAGCAGAATCGTGGGTAAGGAAGTATACTAGCAACCTAGCCAATTTTTTTTATAGAGATTTTCTTGTACATCAACAGAAGATTTGCTAACTTTGCAATGAGACTATGCATTTCAGCAACATAAATTTATATTTATATTTATATTTATCAGTAGAGGAGGAATTGCATGTAATGCAAATGTAAACTTTGACCAATGCCAAAAATAAGAATAGCCTATAAATGCA
This sequence comes from Nicotiana knightiana, assembly GCA_005239525.1. NCBI lineage: Eukaryota > Viridiplantae > Streptophyta > Magnoliopsida > Solanales > Solanaceae > Nicotiana > Nicotiana knightiana. The sequence continues at coordinate 107,880 of ML408476.1, read as the reverse complement.
TTATATAGTCTATGAGTTTGTTTATCAACTAAAAGAAACAACAAGTGGAAATTAAGTTAATGAAGAAAAGGAAGAAATAAATATCATAAATACTACAAAATCAAACTGATATCTCCCAAACCTTTAGGGGTATGCTTTTCCTAATCCCAAAAGGTAGGGGAAAATGAATCAAGGAGAAGTGTACTAAGTGGCAAACTTTATTTACTCTGAATCTCTGATGCTTTCACTTGTCAGCCACAGCTTCTTTTGGATGATAAAAACAATGTCATCTCCTTCTTGGTCTGGATCTGAAGTTGGATCAGCAACTGCTTCCCAGTGCAATGCCGATAAATACTTCTTTACAAAGTCGATAACATGTTGTTTGTCGTTGAAGATAACAAAACCGCTAGGCCTTAGTATACGATCTATCTCGAGTAACAGATCCTCGCCGCTGCAACCTTTCTTTTCAATGTCAGAGAAAACACTCCAAGCATGGAGCAAATCGTAGGTCCTAGGATATGTCGAAAATGCTTCACACCTGCACTCAATGATGCGTAAGCAAGTAAGATTTCCGATGATTGATCATCTTTGGTTCGAAGGATGAAAGGAAAAACAGTGTTCTCAGAGATGCGAAAGGTCTGCGTGCTTTTTATGGTTAGAAATTCTAAAGTTGGATTTATGGCCAAGAAAAATTATTAAGCACTTAGAATAGCGATGCACATTGTAACACCTCACATAAATGATACTTGAGCAGGATTTACATTCCATTTTTGCTGCCAGTTAATTGACATATTAAGAGTAACTCGCAACGTAAAGATGCTCAAAGATATGGTTTTGTTTAATTTTGTGGCTAGCATACTGCTTTTTAAACCAAAGACTAAAGGTGAGAGATTTAAGCCCAAAAAGTAGAGTGGAGAAATCTACATACATTGTTATGTAAAATAAGAAATTATTAACGTACCAGTCATGAGTTGTGCCGATCAAACCACGGTCATATACAATCTTGAGAGTGTTAGGTCCATCTTTGGATACAACATTCATGACCCAAACATCTTTGTCCTTCAAAGCAGCAGCAAATGACCCCAAATTGGCCTTCATGTCCATGATATTTCTCAGACTGTCCGAAGAGATCTTTGGACTTAAAAGATTCCAGTAATGTTCCACTCTTCGCTGCCAAACCTCCTGTTTATAAACCAAGAAAAGCAAGATGCATATTAATCTCACTTGTGGAATGAAGCGGCAGAATTGACAAATAAGACTAGAAGCTTACCATGTCCTTCTCAAACATTTCAGTTGAATACCCAAAATCAGCAAGACGAGGAGGAGGAGAAGTTAGCCTAGCTGGCCAAGGAGCCAGTCCACTTCCACTAACTTTGTGGTCATCTGATATCAGATAATAACAATAAGGTAATAAATTTTTGAGAAAAACTAAAGAGAATTAACTTTAACATTGTTTTACAAGCTTCAACAAAACTGTGACTTATTTGCTTTGATAATAAAACAAAACTAAAACTTCTGTCTCATGCATATGTCAGAAAACTAATTGAACAATATTTGATGTATCCATTCCATAAAAGGCTCCAAATATATTCAGAGCATATACGCAAGCAAAATGCACCTATAAGGTTGAACAATGTAGGGAGAGATAAGCATGACATTGGTTGACTTTGACAAAACCACGGACCAAACATAGGTGGTAGTATTAGCGATACACTTGCTCATTTAACATCCTTTTTGTGATGATTTACTCTTGCTAAGTTAACCATGTATAAAGATACTTCTATCTACCATTTTTACTGCTGTCTCAGGTATACTCACCGATACTCAAGAATGACAAAAAGCAAGAGACAGGAAACTTACGTTCAGAATAAGGTGTTATGCATGCTTCCATATTCACACCCCAAACAGCATCAGGATCATCATCGGACCGACAAAGTGGTGGTTGAGTACCAGCTGGTCTTTCCATGTAACAGTCATTGTTTAGAGGCTTGACCCAAATCACTGTTTGGTTCCTTTTTTCTGCTATTTTCCAGCACATGCGTTCCACAAGTGCACTCATCTCTCTCCATATTCTGAGATCCTCTTCATCCTGCGCATATGCTTCTGGAGAGGAGTAAGCAAAATAGCCTCCAGGCCTTAGCACCCGATCTAGCTCGAGAAGAAGGATACCATCCCTTTGAAGCCAATCGATCCTACAACGGGAACAGTGAGCAAATTCAAACGATCTGCTTGGATAGGGAAGCCTTTTCGTTCCAAGAACACCAAGATATGCAGGAATTCCTCTCTCTAAGGCAAATTGGATCTGATTCTGATGCACATCATTTGGCGCCAATGACATTGCTATGATATCAGAGGGTAGAAGATAACCACCAAAGCTAGCCACACCACAACCAACATCAAAAACTGTGCGTATCCTTCCTCCATTGTTCAAGTTATTGTTCGGAAAGTTCAGCATCTGCAATCATGATTTCACGTATGACAACTTTAAGAAAATCTTAACATATAAGGCTGGTTACATATTTCTTTTTATAGACAGATCTGCAATACTTTAAGAAGAGAGTCCTCACATTTGCAATTGAAGCAATGTACTTATCAGCTCCATAGTGAAAGTGAGTGCCTCCGCCAGGAAAATTAATCTTATCACCCTTAACAACCATCCAGTTTTGGTCAGATTTCTCATGTGCAAGGTGAGTATGTGGTATGTTCGCCTTCCAAACCTCATCTCTACTCCTTGGCCACTTAATCGGTACCTAGTACAGCACCCAAGGGGGAAGTGAAAAAGATGTGTCTCATGACAACAAAAGATTGAGTAAAACATTGGAAGTTAGAACACATTCTTGACTTATATTTAGTACTGATATAGCTTATTCACCTTGTATCCAGCTGGAGGAGGAATCAAACAATTGTAACGCCTTTCAGGCAATGGGCAATGTCTTTCATAGTGCTCCATTAAGTTTAAATCCAACTTCAATCTCATTTGATATATGAGATGTCTGTCCAGACAAGGAATTAACTCTGAATGTCGATCATCGCAAACCTTTCAAGAAAAAAATAAAGTAGCACAAGAGTTAAGAAGTCGACACAAAACAACCAAAATGCGGCAAGTGTTTATTGTTCCTCCATTTAGCCACATGGTTGGTTGGATGACAGTGATTGTCACATCACATCTAGCAATAAAATACGAGAGAAAAACAAGAAAGGAAAAAGAATACTCACTGGGAAGCTCTTAGGAATGATGCCATCCTCACCATCTTCGAGCCCAAACTTCTCATCTTGCTTGCTGCTAAGATCAGAGTCATCATCTCCACCCAAATAGGAAGATCCCAGTTTCCTCAAAGATCGGCTGCCATACTCTAGAGCAGATTCACCATTGCCTTTAGAGCCAAAATACACATACAGGATAACAACAAAAACTGCAACAACAGCAACAGAAGTCAACAGGCGCTTCTTCTGCGCTCCATCTGATCTCCCTCGCATCATTTGTGTAGTTTCAGAATCTGCAGAAAAGCTTCAGATTCACCCTTCCCCTTCAGTTCTTAGCAGACATAATTGTAGGTGCACCAGTTAGCTCCTAAATTTAACAAATTACACAAAATTAGATTATGAGGGAAGAGGGGTTTCTTTGATTGGTGAAATAACCTGTGAAATCACTCAAGTAGTGTGGCAAAGGGCTAATGAAAACAAAAAATAAAAAGAAGTTAAAAATGGCCAACCAAAGTAGAAATTGCAGTATGTACTAATCCTGCATGTACTCAGGGAAACAAACTTGTAAATTAAACTGATATGTTTGTTGTATAATTTTCATGATCTCAGAAACAATCTTTGGAGTCATTTTGAATTCCACGAAAGTTCCCAAGCTCGGGTACGGGTTTCAGACTTGGTTATTACCCCTTGAAATTTGACGTTAACTTTGTCTACTTCTCTATCCAGTTAGAGAATGAGATAAAAGCAACAAAGATCCACTAAATGTATAATGATTCATGAGTTATTTACGTATGATTCTCCAATATTCTCAAGTATATGTAGGCCACATAGACTAGCTGGTAACCCAAGAGCAATTATTGATGAAAATCAAGATTAAACCAGCATTTATCTTTAAAGGATTAGCAAAGCACAATTTTGCTCCCCCCAAAATAATAGGTACCAAATGGAACTGGACGAGAGAAACAAGGTTAAGTGGAATTCCAAAAAACAGAGTTGGCTAGATGCAGGCATATGTTTTAGGTCACTGGCCACATTGTCCACAGCATCTTCCACTACATCGCATTCTATTTCTCGTTCAATGATAAAAGAATAATCCAGATGCTATTTACTATATAAAAAAAAGTAGAACTACTTAAAACATTAACTATGAACAAGATCCTCAAGCATTAATACATTAGAATTATTTATTGTGAAGACCAGTGAAATCAACTTTTATCATTGGAGATAAAAACCAGAATGCCATTACGCTGACTGATCCGATTGACCACATGGCTGGAGGATCCAGAACCCATAGTCAGCAGAACATAAAGAGAAGCCATTTTTACACAAAAAAATTATATATATATATATATATATAAGAATACGGCATTTCAAAAAGCTAAACAGTAACAAGCAGAAACAAAGCTATAAGAATAACTAATACACAGATCTGGATGATGCAATTAAGAAACAAAGATTACTAATGCAAATCAAAAAGACTAGGCATTAGCATTAATGGATGAAACAACAAAAGAAAAGAACAGATTGTGTCCTAGCTAGCTGGGAATACTAAACCAGCATAAAAGGCCAAAGGGTAAGCGAAATCCAATATGATCCATTTTACGAGCCATGATTACTAATACAAGTCAAGACGATTAAACATTACAATTAATGGGTACAAACAACTGAAGCAAAGAACAGATATTGGCCTAGCTGGGCATATTTAATTAGTGCAAAGGCCAATGGGTAAGCCAGATTCAATAGATGCATTAAAAAAGTCATAATTGTTAATACAAAATAACAAGATTAAGCATCAGTTTTAATAGGTCCAAAATAGTAGAGCAAAGATTAAATCTTTTTCCTAGCTGAGAATAGTTGACAAGCAAAAAAGCCAAAATGGGCAAGCTAGATTCAATCTGATGCAATAAAAAAAGCCATGATTGTTAATAGAAATTAACAAGATTAAGCACTAGCATTAATGGGTCATAAATATTAGTACAAAGATTAGATTTTTGCTAGCTGATAATAATTAACAAGCATAAACAGCCAAATGGATAAGCTAGATTCAATCTGATGCATTAAAAGAATCCATGATTGTTAATACATTAACAAGATTAAGCACTAGCATTAATGGGTCAAGAATATTAGAGCAAAGATCAGATTTTTCCTAGCTGAGAATAAAGCTAGATTCAATCTGATGCATTTAAAAGAGCAATGATTGTTAATACAAAAATGAACAAGATTAAGCATTAGCATTAATGGGTCAAAAATATTAGACCAAAGATTAAATCTTTCTTAGCTGCGAATAATTAAGAAGCAAAAAAGGCCAAATGGGAAAGCAAAAAAAAGAAAAGAAAAAAGATCAGATCCAGTGAAAGAAGAAAGAAACTTACAAGATTGAAGAAGGGATAGGTGCAGATCTGAATTTGGGAAAATGTGAAGCGTTTGAAAATTTGCTATGGTAATTCAATAGTAGAACGTGGCAACAGAAACAAGAAAATAGTGAAGTGTGTGTTGAGGAGGAAAATGTATANACAAAGGGGGGGGGGGCGGTGTAATTGGATCTCAGTTTCTGTGAGTGTGAAAATTTTGGGATCTTTTTTGCCATCTTGGGGGAAAGAGAGGGAATAAAAGTGAAAGGTACAAACTTCCATGTTGCTAATTGTAAAATTCAGCATATTTTTTTTATCCGTATTTATTATTAATATTAGGATTTCGATTAATTCTGGTTTGCTCCATATATAGATTCATTACAGTTAAGTTTGGAAAGCTACCAGTTAATTGGAATTGTTGTTATTATTAGGATAGTATACATTATTATAATTATGACGATATGTTTGTTTGTCATAATGTAATTATAGTACAATTACAAGTGTATTTACATTGGGATTCAACAAATTTGGAATCGCATTGCTGTTTTATTTTTTGCTTAAGTATTCACGAGATTTATGGTTAAAATAATGTGATCTTTACACAAATAGTCACCATATTTATTGTTTACTTTTTCTAACTATATATGCAGTTTATATAATGATTATACACATATAATACAAAACTATACATATATTATACTTCAACCGACTATTTTTAGTTTAAGCGTTTGTGTGAACGACTATTTGAGTTATTTCTTCTAAAATAAAGAGGTTCAGGGAGTGTTTAGTACGAATGAAAATATTTTCCTAGAAAATGAGTGATTTTATCACTTATTTTTCCTTGTTTGGTTAGTGAGTGAAAAACTTTATCCAGAAATATATTTTAGTGTTTAGTTAGAGAGTAGAAAATATATATTTGAAAAAATATTATTTTATGTTACTCTCCTCGCCTCCTCTCCCAATGTCCCCATGTTTCCTTACTCTCTAAATACCCAACGTTTTTCAGGACTCTATTTCAAACCATTACATTTTTTCTGAAAGATCTCACTGGTGGCCAACCCACCACTTGTGCCCTGCAATAATACGAAAATTCAAAATATTTTTTTAGAAATTAATTGTATAAAAATTACACTTAGTTTTAGGAAATAAAAGAAAAGTGATTACATCAACTTCTGTTTTAGCCAGAACTGCTCGTATGACAAAAACACAACTGTATACGTCATTAGTCAAACCATTTCGTTTTCTTTCTTTAAAAAAAAAAAGAAAGAAATTTCTATACACACTAGTATTAAATATGGAGAAAAAATGGCTAAATTTTTACTAGTTTTTTATAGTGATTAAATTCTGTTTAGCCAAGGTATATGATAATAATATTCATTTATTAACAATGGAGCTAGAGGCCTGTGGTTGAACTTGTTTGCAGTGAAAATAAAAGTGTGTGACGGAAAATGCATTTCTGGATATTTCTCAATGTACCGTTATCCACGAAACAACGCTAAAAATTATGAAAATATAAAAGAAAATATCATTAATAATATTTTTATTTAAGGTGGGAAATAAGGGGTGAGGGTGGGAGTGGGGTGTGGCGGGGTAGTTTGGTGGGGATTTAGAATAGGTAGGAAAGCTTGTAAAAAAGTTTTGAAAAATATTTCCTTTTTCTTCCAAATATTTAAGCCAATCAAACATGGAAAAATTGAAAAAATATTTTCCTTCATACCAAACACATCATCTATCTCTTCTACCATAATCTAACGGTAAAATATAAAACTTTGATTGATCGAGTCTAACAATTTAAATTTTTAAGCATGATATTGAACAAGTTCATAAGATATATCCTTAAAAAAACTTGTGTTTTCTTTTTGGCAAAAGAATATTGGACTCTTAAGAATATCCAATAGTGAAATGATATTGTATAGTCGCTCTCAAAATAATAGAAAAAAATGTATATTTTGTATACATTCTGTATATTATATAAAAAAGTTATACAAATTTGATACATTTTTTCGGTTACCATATATAAACACTTTCTACACGGGCTAAAAGTGAAAAAAGCCTTATCTAATAGTGTATATAGAAAAGTTTTTGTTAATGACAAACTTGTAAGGGTTACTCCATGGACATTACTATTTAAAGAGAAAGGTTGTTCATCTTTTATTGGTGAAAGCTATAAACGCTATTCTGCATATTTCTTCATATTTCTGTTGGGACTTTTCTCTGTAATTCTCAAAAACAATAAGAAAATATAAACCATACTAAATGGAGAATAAATAGAAAAATGAAATTCCATGAGTGGAGAAATGGATCTTTGCCCATGTGCACTTGATCCAATGATTTTTAATAACATTATATTTTAATAATTTATGGTCAGCTTTAAGGTTTAACTTATTCATTGTTTGGAATTGATATTTGACTGAGGTCTAAGAGCATTACAAAAAATTTCTGTCACTTAATATTAGAAAATTTTCGATCCAAATTTGTTACTGATGTTATTATGCAGCTATTTACCACATAAAAAAAAAAAAAAAAAAAAAACTTTTTCCTTGTTGAATCATTGTTTTCAATATAAAGAACTAGTGATAAAAGATATAATAATTAGTTACTTCCACAGATAATTGTTTTCATTAGGAGTCTCACTTGTATATTATGATAGGGAAAGACATAGAGTTGAAAACAATACGTACAATTTTTATGTGCCGACGAGTCTTGATACTTTACATCAGATCACTTAAAAAATCAATTGTAGATTATATTTATTATTACAAACTTAAATTTGACGTGAATTGTGATATTTTAATTTATACATCAAACAAACTCTTCAATTGTCAAATATATAAATATAATTATCATAAATTTTATATTCAGTTAAATAAGAGGAAAATGAAAAATTAGTCTCTGGTGTGGTGCTGCTTTGTTTATTTTTGTATTTATTTTAATATTTTCGAATCTAAGAACTACAAGTTGCATGACAGGAATTATAACGTCAAATCGTCAATTACGCGGACTTCACACTCCTCGAGCTGTCAATTACTGATCAATTTCGTCGGTGGCTTATTTTGGGCTGGATCTAGTTTATTGGGCCAACTATAAAGCCCAAACAAAAATTAACAAGATCAAATATGGGCCTGTTTCAATGTCCAACATAAGGGCCCACCCAAATACTTACGAGGACAGGGTCAAAGGACAAAGGCCCGTGACCTGAGTTGATGGCGTATTTTACCTCCTATAGCAAAGGTATACACCATATTTATTATAAATTAAAAATATTTTAAAATATTATTTTTTATAGCTACTTTTTATATTTTATAGCAAAATAAGTATTTATGGTATATACTACAATTGAGGCATGAAATATGTTATTTATATTTTTCTCTCTCTTAGACAGCTGGACATACTTATTTTTAAGGTGATTGTCGTTATTGTATTCATGAATACATAGCGCGAATACATGTGAATATATGCGCATACAGCTGGACTGCCCTGATTTTAGGCGTTTTCTGTTGTTGTATTTATGAATACAACAACGCAAATACATGTGAATACATGCACGTACAACTGGACTGTCCTAATTTTAGGCGCTTTTTGCTGTTGTATTCATAAATACAGGGCGCGAATATATGTGAATCCATGCGCGTACAGCTGGACTGCCTTAATTTTAGACGTTTTTTTACTGCTGTATTCATGAATACAACAGCGCGAATACATGTGAATACATGCGTGTACAGCTGGACTGCTGTTGTATTCATGAATATATGTGAATACATGCGCGTACAACTGGACTGCCCTAATTTTTAGGCATTTTTTGCTGTTGTATTCATGAATACAACAAATACACTACCGTAACAACTGAATAGTAGCTATATGAAGTAATTATGTAAATGGTAGCTATAAGAAGTTAATAGCCACTAAACAATAGTGGTTTCTGAAAATTCCTCTTCATTGTACTTGCAAGCTATGGCTTCCTAAGATTGGCCCAAGTGACAACTTATTTTTGATGAATTAACCCAAATAGCTGTTCCACTTAACTTCTTAAACTAAAAATAGCCGGTGGATGTATAATACATGTGCAATACATGTATAATTATGTATAATCGATGTATAATCTATTTACCGACTAAAAAAGTAAATATTGAATTGGACGGCTATTTACGTAACAATCCCTTATTTTTTGCAAGAAGTTTTTGCATAAGGTGTTTTTGAAGAATTAAATTTAGTAATCGTTCAGTCAATCACTTAAATTAAAAATAGCTAGATATTTATAGAAAGCTATGGACTTAACACGAACTTAAAACATTTTTAGAAATCTTTCATTTTAGTCTGCTAGGAATTTCACCGGGCTCCATCGTTCATAAGATATTAAGATTTATTTATTTATTTATTTGTTCTTTAGTTACATTATTGCACTTATCTTCTAACACACACCATATGATTTAAGCCCATTCTTTTTTTCAGATTTCTTAGCTTTACGTCTTTACCTTTCTACTGTTCTTCAGCTTTATGTCTTCTCATTCTTTTTTCATGTATCTGAATTGTGCAAAGCCACTGAATCAAAACTCATTCAGAGTCATTATCTTTATTTTTTATGATATCTAATATCCGAACGTTTTTACATGTTATTTTCTTATGAATTTTCTTGGGTTGCTCTTTGGTATCAGAGCTAAGAAAAAATTTAAATTCATGAGATAACATAATTTTATAAAATAATATAGACGGTTATAAAATGGGTTAATATTGTGCCCATCAATAATTAGCATTGGGTTCTAACATTCGAAATTTCTTGAAAAACTAAACGATGTTGATGGGTTATAATTGTGCCCATATAATTCTTATTTCTTTGAATAAACATATTCTTATGATGTATTATTTTGTGGGATTTTTACTTAACTATAATATATTAGAAACTTATTTACTTATGTTCTCTATGTTTTGAAGTTTTTAATAAGTATCTAGATTTTTCTTACAAATTGTATATATTGCTTCTTAAAAGACTCCCACTCCATCATTAGTGTCTTCAATTATATCATTTTCTTTTTTTCCCTCTCCTCTTCTCTCTCCTTTTTTTTACATCAATATCCTTTAATATATGCCGAGAATCTCCATCTTCTCTCTTTCCATCATTACCGATAATTTTATACTATTAAAAATATTCTAAAATCTTATGGTAATTGTATGATAATGTATCATAATTGAATTTGAATTGTATCTGATACATCAATGCCTAAAATGTAAATGTATCATACTTGTATCACTATTGTATCTAACTTGTATCCGGTATGTTAATACCTGCTACAATAATAATAAATTAATATATAATTATCATACTTGTGATACAAACTGTGAAATTCGTCACAATGCACAACTGCTCGTAACAATATACAATGAATATACAATTATCATACATTTGTAATACAATTCTTGCAACAATTATGATACATATGCAATTATGATACAATCGCGATACATTTCTGAAAAATTGTGACATAATTATGATTTTTATCTTACTCAAGTTTCAATCACAACTATACACTAAAAATTTAATATAATCTTATTATAACTGTATTATAATTGTATCGAGTATTATTTTGGGTAATGATGTATCATATACAAGTCACATATAATGATGATCTTAGAAAAAAAGAAAACAAGATTCAAAACTTAACCACAACTTGATTCTAGAGCAGTATTTCGAATTTCGACGTATTGTATCAATAAGAAATAAAGATTTTGGGTGATTAAAAAGAAAGAGAGAAATTGAATTTCAAAACCTTTGGAAGAGGAAATAATCTGCTATTTTGGGGGATAACTTTGGGTAAGCAAGATTTTGGTAAGCGAGATTTCTTACTATGAGTAATAATAATTTTGGCTAATTGTTAAGAAATAGAAAAGATAATTTTGTACTCCTTTGGAAAAGGAAAGATTCTTAAATGCAGGAAGAATTCTTGGAAATGGAGATTGTGTGTCATGTAACTGATATGCTAGATTTAAAGGATCTTGAATCTTCTTTTTTACGGTTTTGTATATAACTAGTAAATATAAATATACAAAGTAATTAATAAGGATAACATAACTAGTTAAAAAACCCTTGTTTTGTAGACTAATTATGATGTAAGACAAATATTATTCTGATATATTAAAGAGATCAATGGAGAACTCTTAAAACGTCAATAACTAATTCAGCTATGAGTCCAAAAAACTATAGCTATAAGTATTTGTAGATATCAAACCTCAATTGCTTGGAATATTGACGTATTGATTTCCAGATGTATTTAAGTGAAATATTGATCTCACTCATAAATATTACTGTCACAAACATACGTTTTCTAGGTGAAGTTCATGTTCAAACGTTTGAACTCATATAATTAACGTGGAAATAGGTTTTCATGACTTTTACAATATTTAAATTAAGAAAGTGTCTTTTTTATATTTCTTACGTGTAAAAGATAGATCTCTCATATGTAAAAAAAAAGAAGATAAGATCATAAAATTAAAAATAAGATTTTAAATAGCCACAAAACCATTTGACCAGATAATTAACATTGAACGATCTCTTAATTTTGTGATATTCTTTTACACCTTGTTAAATTCCTTATTATTGACCAAACACAAAACTCCTTAATTTCTTTGAAAGAAAAGAAGAAGAAAAAAAGAATTGGAAGCATAGTCAGTGGCGGAGCCATCTTACAAGAAGGGATGTCAAATGATATTCCTTTACGAAAAAAATATAATGTGTAGTAATATATTACGTATTGAGTCTTCTTAATTTTCTGGTATATTTATTTGTATATATTTTGACATCCGTTAACGAAAAATATGGCTCCGCCATTAAGCACAACTAGCTTTTATACTTTGAGACAATGTGTCCTTAATAAGTTGATTATGTCTACCCAAAGAGGCAACAAAAAGAGAGAAATAGAATTTGGACCTATTCCCTATAAGATAAATCTCGTAGTTAGTGTTCTTTATATTGATTATTACAAGAGCTAGCACATCTTACTTTGGTGGATTAATGTGGAATTTAACAGTTCAATATGCTTAAGCACTTCGCTTAAAGTTATTTAATTTTATTCGATTTGTTTGTGCTAATACTCGAATAATAATTTCCTTTTTTTATGGAACAATTTACTTTCCGCAACAACTGGGGAAAAGCATCATGGAGCTATGTCGAATCCAATAGTTTTTATTTAAAATCTATATTTGTCTTAAAAATTAATTAAATATATAAATTATTTATTTAAAAAAATTATAATTTCGAACTTATAAGTTATAAATCTTAGCTCCGCCTTTATCACGGAAAGAAGACCACTTGTCTTAGTTTTTGTAATTTCTTTTTTGGTTCGCGATACACTTATATTATTATTATTATTATTATTATTATTAATAGTAATACACATTATAACAAATCATTACGGGCATTATGTCCTTGTAACCTAGCTACTATTAACAAAGGTAAAATAATCGACAGCTTAGTCTTTGATTTTGGGTATGAGTTATTCACTCTACTTTTTAACCGATTACTCTGATAGCTTGTTCGGTCAAACTTTTGAAAAAAAAGGTGCCTTTAATTAGAAGCAGGCGCAGAAGCAGAAAAAAATAGCTTCTCTCCATAAACACTTTTGAGAAAAATACACTAAGAAATAATTTTTAAAAGTTTGGCAAAACACTAATTGCTGCTTAGAAGTGTTTTTCGAATTAATTAGCCAAACACAAACTGATTCTCCCCAAAAGTACTTTGAAAAAAACACTTATGAGAAAATGCATTTTTCAAAATAAGCTGATTTTTGCTGTTTGGCCAAACATGCTATTAATTGGGATAACTATAAAATATCAAAATATTGCATCCTATGCCACCTTTCTATTTTTAGAATGGAAAAAATGTATAAAAATAAATAATTAAAAAAAATTCTTAAATGTACTACAATCAAGAATTCATCCAATCAGACGCAAACTTATTGGAGAGCTTTTTAATTCATTTCCCATCCAAAATTCCAAAAAGCTATTTATCACATAGCCTTGTTGAATAGAAGGAACTGAGCTTTCCAAAAAAGAAAAAAAAAACCAGCAAAAAAAAATTCTTTTTGGTCTTCGAAATGAAGTTTATTATTTCACCATTTAGAGGGTGGAGCTTTAAAGTTCTCACGAAGAGAAAGAAGGAGAACTATTTGTTCAAATTTTTACCTTAACAAAAAGTAGTCCGACTCATTAAGTATTCGTTATGCGTGGAGTGCAAGAATAAGTCGGACGATAAAGATTATTGATTCATAATTAATTATCTGATCATCGAATAAATTAATTTAGTTAAGTTCGATCTAGTTCCTCGTACATAGTAAGATATTACTATAATTTATTCAATATGAACTCCTTATTGGACAAACTTTATCCAATTAATTACGAGCTTTCATAGCATCAGGCTTAGCTACATAGCAATCTCTTGAAGCCTAAAAGGGAAAAAAAATTAATTTGAGTATTAAATTATGTTTATTCCCCACTCTAGCCCCTTGCTTTGAACCAATATGCTTCACGAGCAATATTTTAAAAAGTAATTATGCACCCCGATGATTCCTTTACCTAAATTACTATATTCTCTATAAAATGAAAATGAAAACCAAGATATGGAAAAAAATTCCTCCCACTAGAAGTAGAAAATTTACTCTTAAAATAATTAGGGAAATAAGATTCTGAAACATTTTGATCATGTTGGTTGTGAACAAAGTGTCATATTGATAGGTGAAAAGGTAAGGCTTTTAGGTATAGGGATCTCTTAATGGCATGAGAAATTTGGGAGAAACTCGTATGGACATGGTTCAAAATGGACAATATCATACCATATTAAAAATATATGTGGGCTGATTAAACCCAACAATTGATATTAGAGCCAAGACCCGGAAAACGAGTATGACGATGACAGAAGTGATGGCGTGACTAGGTGGGTAGCACACAGTAAATCTCGAAAATTGACTCGTAGATTGTGCTAGTTGGCCACATGAAACTTAGTTCGAAGGAGAGAACTGCAAATCGAGGTGAAGGTTACATATATAAGGTATCGGGGTCTCTTAATGGTGCCAAACTTTTTGAGAAAAACCATGCGTGTTTGATCTAAAACGAACGTTATCATACCACATTGGAAGTACACGTGGTTGGTTTAACCTAACAGAGTAGAAATGTCATGATCCGATTTCGGGATCGTGATAAGATGGTATCAGAGCGCTAGGTTAAATAGGTCTCACCAGTCATGAGCAGGTTTAGTAGAGTCTTGCGGATCGATACGGAGACGTCTGTACTTATTTTCGAGAGGCTACAGAACCCTTAGGAAAAAAATCCCACATTATTGAATTCTGTCGTGCGACTCTGTTGAATTCTAGAACTAAACTTCTGTTGTTTTCATTCTCTCACAGATGGTGAAGACTCATGCTACTGATCGTGGTGATCAGACACTAGCAGGACCAGCTGGAGGTCGAGGCCGTGGTCGAGGTCGTGGCAGAGGGACGGGTGCAGCCCGTTCAACAGCCGGGGCAGTACCTGTGGACCCTCCCACTGCTCAGGATCAGGTCCCCGCAGTTGAGATCCCAGCGGGACAGGATCAGGCACCAGCAGTGCCCATTGTGATTCAAGGTCTTCAGGAGACCCTAGCCCAGATTTTGACGGTGTGCACCAGCCTGGCACAGGCCGTCGCCATGTCTACTGCTGCTATTTCTCAGGCCGGGGGAGGCACTCAGACTCCAGTTACCCGGACACCTGAGCAGGTTACTCAGGGGCTTCAGACACCGGGGGGATTTCTAGTCCAACCGGTTTCCCCAGCCCAGGAGTTTGTGGTCCCAGCTTTGGCAGATGACGAGCAACACAGGTTAGAGAGGTTTAGTCGACTTCAGCCTCCGATTTTTAATGGTACTGAGGGTGAGGACGCCCAGGGCTTTTTGGACAAGTGTCAGAGGATCCTTCGCACAACAGGGATACTCGAGGCTAGTGGGGTCCCATTTACTACCTTCCAGTTCGCAGGAGCTGTCCTCACTTGGTGGGAGGCCTATGAGAGGTATAAACTTGCTAATGCAGCGCCCCTTACCTGGCGTCAGTTGTCCATTCTGTTCCTGGAGAAGTATATACCGCAGTCCCGCAGGGAGGAGTTGCGCAGGCAATTCGAGCAGTTACGCTAGGAGGACATGACCGTGACGCAGTATGAGATGAGGTTCTCCGAGTTGGCCCATCATGCTATTTGGCTAGTTCCCACGGATAGGGAGAGGATCAGGAGGTTCGTTGATGGCCTCACTTATCAACTTTGGATTTTTCTAACCAGGGAGAGGGTATCTGGCGCTTCTTTTGAGGAGGTGGTTGACATTGCCAGACAGATTGAGTCGGTTCGGCGCCAGGAGCGGATCGAGAGGGAGGCCAAGAGGTCTCGAGGATATGGGAATTTTGGTGGGGTTCCTTCAGGGGGGCAGCCTTAGCCCGGCAGTGGCCGTCCATTCAGGCAGGCTCAGCCAGGTCGTTCAAGTTATCGTGGTGGATCAGTTGGTCGTGATCCTCAAATTTTGCATCAGGTGCACCCATCTTTCAGTGCCCTGCCAACTCAGAGTTCATCTTGGACACCATCGGTTCAGAGTTCATCTATGCCTGGTTCTTCCAGTGGTTATCCTGGTGCTAGGGGTTACCTTCAGTCCCTAGTGCCATTCTCCGAGAGAGGTTGCTTTGAGTGTGGGGATGTGGGCCATGTTAAGAGGTATTGTCCTCGTCTTGCGAGAGGTACTTATCAGTAGAGGAGTCAACCCACGGTTTCAAACTCAGTAGCTGCACCGCCCGCCCAGGCAGCTAGAGGTGGGGGGCAGGCAGGTAGGGGTCACCCTAGAGGGGGAGGTCGATCCGGTGGTGATCAGGCCCGATTTTATGCATTTTCAACCAGACCGAATGATATGGCTTCTGATACCGTGATCCCAGGTATTGTCTCAGTCTGTCACGAGAAGCTTCAATTTTTATTTGATTCCGATTTTTCATATTCACATGTTCATCATATTTTAGCCCATTCTCTGGATACGCCCCGTGAATCTTTAGTTACATCTGTTCATGTGCTCGCTCTTGTGGGTGATGTTGTTGTTACGGACTACGTGTGTCGGTTGTGTGTGGTACCTATTGGGGGTCTGGAGACCCGGATGTGTGCCTGGTAAGGTTATTCGGCGGTTGATGGCTTTAGGAACAACTCTTGGCATGTTTGAGGATGAACGTTTGTTTAAGAGGGGGAGAATGTAACGACCCGACCAGTTATTCCGAGAGTTTATCCTGTTTCCCCCATTTCGGCTTCATTGCTTGTGTGGTTCATCTCTTTTGAAAAGTCAATCGGGAGCTGAATTATAGGTAAATGACCTCGAAATGCGGATTTTATGGGTCGGATAGCTTCGTTAGGTGATTTGGGACTTAGGAGTGTGTTCGGAATGTAGTTTTGAGGTCCGATGTAGAATTAGGCTTGAATTGGCGAAAGTTAATTTTTGGCAATTTTTAGTTGGCAGTGGAAAATAGGCTATCGAGGTCGGAATGGAATTTCGGAGGTTGGAGAAGGTTCGTAGTGTCATTCTGGATGTGTGTGCAAATTTTCATATCATTCGGACGAGGTTTTGTTAGTTTCGGCATCGTTGGTGAATTTCGGAAGTTTGAATATCTTTAGGCTTGAATCATGGGTTGATTTGGTGTTTCGATATTATTTTGGGGTGTTCCGAGAGTTCGAATAAGTTCGGGTGATCAATTATGACTTGTTTGTATTTTTGGTTTGGGTCCCGAGGGCCTCGGGTTGAGTCCGGATGGGTAACGACATGATTTTTGGCATTTTGGAGTTGCTGGTGGGAAACTTTCTGGTGTTTCCGCACCTGCGGATGGGGAACCGCAGGTGCGAGCCTGCAGAAGCGGACAAGGCTCCGCAAATGCGGAAGTTGGCGGGGTCAGTAAAGGGCATGTGCGAGACTTGGACCGTACCTGCGGAGTCACATGTGCGGAAGAGGGGGACCTGGCCAAGGAGCGCAGGTGCGGACGCCTGGTCGCGCCTGCGAGCCTACAGGTGCGAGAAGAGGGCCGCAGGTGCGGAAGTCCGGACTTAAGTCATTTTCGCAGGTGCGCACCTGGGACCGCAGGTGCGGGTCCACAGGTGCGAGAATAGTACCGCAGGTGCGGTCATCGCTGGGCAGAACCTATAAAAAGAACCCTTAGCGAATTTTGACCATTCTTTCACCATTGTTATTCGGGTTTGATGCTTTTGAAGAATTTTTGAAGACGGAAATCGATATTTCTTCATTGAGGTAAGGATTTTGGACTTAAAACTCGTTTATATGTGATTAAAGGTCGGATTAGTAGTGGATATTTGGGGGGAAATAGTGCTTAAATAGGTAATTAGGGCTTGTGGTTTTGAGACCTTAAAAAGAGGAATTTGAGGGGTCATTTAGACTCCAATTTCAGTGTTCTTCATATGTATAGACTCGTGAGAGGATGATGATTTTTATGGTGTAAATTTCATCGAGTTCCGAGACGTGGGCCCGGGGGTCGGGTTTGACTAATTTCGGGATTTTTGAGTATTTTTGATAAATTTCGATTAGGATTTGTTCCTTGGCGTATTATAATGATATACATCTTATTTTTGGTAGATTTGGAGCACTCAGAGGCCGAATTTAGAGGCAAAGACACTACAGAATAGTATTTTAGCCGGTTTTGAGGTAAGTAACTTTTCCAAACTTGGTTCTGAGGGTTCGAAACCCCGAGCTAAATGATTTATGACTATAACTGAGGTGACACACATGCCAAGTGACGGGCGTGCGAACGTGCACCGAGTATTTTTGGCCTGGTTTATCCCATGGCATTTGTCTAGTAACTATTACTGATCGATATTCGCACTTCTAGTAATGTAGTAATTGTGAACCTGTTAGAAATCGTGTTAAGTATAAATTCTAGGCTTCACGCCGAAAATGCTGAGACCCGAGTGGTCGTATATTACTCTCTCATTTTGTGATTATTTTAATTTCATATACTCAGTCATGTTATAGCATATCATTTCATACCTCAGTCTCAGTATTGTTAATTATATGCATACTTATCATTGTTTCGGGCTGATGGATGCATCTGTGATCCATGTGAGTGAGACTGGAGAGTAATGACTGAGTGAGGACGAGATCCTATTATTGAGACAGTTATGAGATCAGACTGTACACCGCAACGATACTAAATCATGCCTTCATTGGCTTGATATAGCACTTGGGCCACTAGGACCCCTCAGGAGTCTTTACACCCCCCAGTGAGCGCATTGATGTTGAGGGATGGATTTTCCCTGGGCATGAATCGTGTCCGAAGTGGATGTTATGTGAGGGATGGATTGTCCCGGGACATGGATCTTGTCCGAGTGTTGTATTCCAGAGATGGACTTTCTCCGTGGGGTTGGATTGACCTTTTTCCTCAGTACGTAGTGACCACGGTCACCGATGATTATGTACATTCCAGGATGGACCTTCCCTGGGCCTGAGGGCCATATACAATACTGAGTGGACTGCTGTGTGAGGGTTGTGAGCACTATGTGCATATCCACACTGGTTTAATACATATATTTTTATGATGGCATGTAGAGTATACTTGCATACTTGGCATATTTAGTCATTCTGATAAACTGTAAGCATGTCTAATTTCTGTATATTGTTTATTGTAAATTCTGAGGTTTTGTCCGTCACTACCTCTCAGCCCATAGTTTGAGTTCGTTACTTCTGAGTTGGTGTACTCACGTTACCTCCTGCACCTTGTGTGCAGATCCACGTACACCGGGACCCAGTAGTGGATATTGAGCAACTGTCAGAGTTTTCATTGGAGTTGTCGAGGTAGCAGCTGGCGATCACGACCTCGTCTTCTCTTCCTTATTCCACCCGTTGCACTCATTTTGAGACTATGTTGTCTATTTCTTCATTTCTATATTTTATGATATAGCAGCTCATGACTGAGTGACACCCGATCTGGGGTTTAGAAATTTTAAATTTTTGTTTCAAATATTGTTTGTAAAACTTCAAACTCTTAGTATTATCAATAATTTCGTTTAAACTTTTATTTTTACTGAAAATTGAATTTAGCTTAGAAACAAAGGGGCGACTTGCCTGGTTCCACGACAGGGGCCATCACGGCCCCAAAATCGGGTTGTGACAAGAAAGCTACAAAGGGCCGTTTGGTATAAACAAGGACATCGAATGGGATCAAAGGCGAACCCAGATTTGAACGCTACGGGGGCACCACTATATGTTAATTACTAGTGATGAAATTCGACGTGCATCTAGATGCTAGTTACTAGTGATAAAATTTGACGTGCAATCTTTAAAAGCGTAATTATTATGATCGATAACTTATCATCTAAGTATTAAAAAAAAGTTCTAAAGAAAGAAAAAACATCAAACAGAGAGAGATTTTTCGCAAAATGGGTGCTACGGGAAGGGAAGGTCTTTGATTTAAGTCTATTTCAAACTTTAAAATTTCTAGTTTTTTCTCAATTGAAAAGGAGTCAATGATCGAAAGGGTGTTCAAACTTTAAAATTATCAAAAACTTACACAAAAAAAATCAAGATTAAGGGTGTGTTAGTAGTCAAGTAGTTAAAGAAGAGTCTCAAACTCTCCGTTGCCATCGTGGAGTCAGAGTTGACGATGCCCACTACTTTATTGAAGTGATTGCTGAAGAATGTTGTGACAGAAAGTATTTATATTTTTTTATTTGTGGAGCAATAAGTTGTAATTTGAGATTTATTTGATTTGAAGGGTGATATTTACAAAGAGAATAAAATTAATTAAGTTGGCCAGTATATACTAGTACTAAACTAAAATCGATTTTAGAAAAAAAACCCTGATGTTACATAAAGAACTCACGTCAACCACTAAAGAGAGGAAACTAAAGCACTCTACTCAACCATTCCTCCGATCAAATTTTTGTGTTTGGGGGCACACGTAAATTATTTAAGGGGTCCCAACTGTATTTACAAATATATATATATATATATATATACATTAACGGGGTCCCGTGACCCCTCAAAAGGCAAGGTAGGTCCGCCTCTGCATGGGATCCCGTGTGATTAGCTACCACCTTCTATATATGATAGCTAATCCTTCTATTTTAGTATAAAACTTATCTTGAGATTAGCTCTTATAATCAAGCATGAGATAACACTCCCAAATTCTATCCCAGAATTATTATCTTTATCCCTTGTACCAAATAATCCCTATGTGTGTATATATATATCACTAACGGGGTCCCGTGACCCCTCAAGAGGCAAGGTATGTCCGCCTCTGCATGGGATCTCATGTGATTAGCTACCACCTTCTATATATGATAGCTAATCCTTCTATTTTAGTATAAAACTTATCTTGAGATTAGCTCTTATAATCAAGCATGAGATAACAATCCCAAATTCTATCCCAAAATTATTATCTTTATCCCTTGTACCAAATAACCCCTAGTATAGTCAGACTTCTCTATAATAATATCCTTATATAACAACCATTCACTATAAAAGCCAAGTTTTTATCATAATTGATTTTTAAAGTTATATCTTACCTCTCTATAATAGCTTTTTACCTATAACAACAACTGCCATATTTATAGCAGATCCCTCTTTGTAAATCTACTCCTATATAATAGCCATATAGAATCTTTAAGATTATAAATAATAATTCTAAAAATATGCACACAATCTTTTCTATTAAACAAAGTTTCTATCTTCCATAAGATATAAGATTTGAAGATTTACACATGATATCTTTCCATCGAACAATTCCAAAAAATATTTCAATAAAAAATTTAACTGTTAAGCTCTTAGATTGTCTTAAAGGGAAAGCTATAGGATACTTTTTTGCTGAAAATTTGGAATCGAATCTTCGTCAATTCAAGCGTTATAATGCTAGTAAGAGAATGAAATCTACAAAACAAGCTACAATTCCAAAGTTCTTCCATCAATAATGAAAAAAAATTATTTTTTTAGGTAGCTTTAAAATGCTTGCCTTAAGAGTTTAAATCTGTATGCTTTTAGTTATGAATTTATTAATAATACATTAGCTTTCTTCAATATTTAACTAGTAAAATATGGATATCTTTCGAGATTTTAAATTTGAATAATTTTATTATCTTTTATATGTAAGATTAAAAAAGAAAAAATAATTAATCTGTGGATAATTTTTATCGATAACAAAAAAAATAAAATATTTTAACATCAAATACTGAACAAACAGACTGTTATAGAGAAAATTAATGACAGCTGAAAAATCATTTAGTAAATGTTGTTTAATTAATACCAGCATATCCTCCCTGTATTGCATCCATTTACCTCTGCTACAAGTACTATCTACATACATATCAACTATCAAGGACTGGTAAACTACTTAAAGAGTGATTAGACCACAAAACAAGGCTGCAAAATATGCTTTTTTATTCTCGAGCCAACAACTTTGTACTACAGCTCTTTGAAAATTCCCCCTTTTAAAGTAAGTATTACACTTCCTTCAAGGGTGATTATTTACCACAATTGACAAAAGGTTAAAACTAGAAACAAGAAAATTTACTAACTGGAGTATTAGTATTACTTAACAAAATGAAAGAACTCTTTTCCTAACTTCACGCCAAATGGTTAAATCCATTGAACGAGGAAGTCGTATATAGTACTACAAAAGATTGATAGTAATAATTAGTGCTAAAACTGTACGAAGATGACATGCAATACAGTTTGTTTTAGTAAAAATCAAATAGTTAGAAGTCTCTTTCATTCAGTGAAGACTATCCTCTTCATCCATTCAAGATCCTGAAAGCAACGTCACAAAAAAGTATTTCGCATTCATGTATGGTTCGGGAAAAGGTCGCACCCCGGATATAATATAGACGGCCTACCCTAATTAAAGTATTAGCAACTGATTTACGGCTCAAATATGTGACCTTTAGGCAGGGACGGATATAGCATGCCAGTGACAAGTTCAATTGCACTCATAAGTTTTGTCGCGGACGGGTTCAATGCTAAAATCTTAAAAATTGAATTATAATTTAATTGTTTTTGTTATAGATTACACGAAGATAATTTAACCTTTTAAAGCAACGTGACAAGATTCTTCAAAAAGGATGTGAAATTTCAGTGGAAAGATTAAAATCATTCCACAAACTTTTTATTTAGATTTAGAAAAAGAAAAAAAAGAAGCTTTAAGCCGACAAGACTGATCAATTAGGGTACTATTTCACCTTGAGATTGAATATTGATAACAACAAAAATGTCACCATATGAAAAAGGATAATTGAGTAAGACCTTGTCTTAGAAAGTCTCACTTGTTTAGGCCTCAGTGGTTGTAACTTAAAAAGTTTCATAGCTCTTATCAATCGTTGCAACTGTTGGGAGAGATAGATGAGCTTTGCTTTAATATCGTCTGTTTAAGATTAGGTGAATTTACTCGTAATTGTTAATAATATGTATTGCTTTAAAATATAATATGTATTGCTTTAAAATAAAATAATAATAATTTTTTGAAAAAATACAGAAACAGTAAGAAACCTCACTAGCACGGACTCTAGCGCGGGATTAGCGCGGTCACGCTAATGAAATATACTAGGGACAGTGAAAAACCTGACTAGCGCGACCACTAGCACGTGCTGAGCGCGGGGGTGCTAGTCCAAACGTCCTTAGTTTTTCCTATGAAAAATAATATAAGAATAAACCGAGTCCACTGAATACACAGTGTGTCCTTAAGGAAATTAATCCCCTCAAGTACCCGAGGTGTTGGAATATATCCTCCCATGATAGAACGATTTAACTCACCGGAGTGTTGGTACCAAAAACGCGGGTGATCAACGAACCACTCGAAGGCTATAAAACACACTGAAATATTTTGTGCAGAAGAAGAAGAAGAAAAAAGATCAAAAATTTAGTAAGTAAAAATTTTGGGATTCAAGGTATATTTATAGCCAATTTAGTATTGTTTCTGAAAAGGTTTTGCAACCTTTCAGAACAGTCATAGCTGTTGGAACATGTGTGAATCCTTTCAGAACAGCCATAGCTGTTTTGAACAGGTATTAATATTGCGGGAAATTTAAAAACGAATTTAAATAATTCGGGAAAGAAAACGGGTTGGACCGGACCGAGCCGCGGGTCATTCCAGATTTGAAAATTTTTCATTAATTAATTAAATAATTTAAAAAGAATTTTGTCCAAAAAGATTAATCAATCGTTGACCGAAGCCGAAGCCGAGCTGAGCGAGCGAGCGACGACGACGACACGATGCTTGCCTTCTTCTCAACTCTTTAAGAGCTAGAAGAAGAGCTTCTCTATATATACACATAGATTTTCTTTCCTTCTTCCAATGAGGGACAAAGTTCACTAATTCAAAATTTCACTTCCCTTCATTTCTTTTCCCACCATTTTCCATTCACTCTCTTTAATCTACACCAAGCTTAAAATGAAGCTAGACTAAGCTTAAAGACCAACACCCCCACATGAATGGGGAATGACGATAAAATAAAGGAATGCACGGACATGTGTGTGTTTTTACATGCAAGAATTAATTGCATCTGGATAAGTAGGTTTCCCTTTGAACTTTTCGTAGTGAATTTATATCGGATATACTCGGTCAATCGGTAGATTTGATATCTTTGAACTGTCGAGCTTTTTTTTATACCTAGACAACATAAGTCACACACTCAATCCTTAACCATCTATGGTTCTCACGGTTGTGTTCGTTTCAGCGATAAACATCGCCCGATTTCATGATTGCTTAGAGAATGGGCCTGTACTTTCATTCCCCTTGAAGCGGCTTACACTTCACACTCACATAGGTGATTCCTAAACGTGTAATCCTAAAGACACACTTTCTGGTCATATACTGCCAGAATTAGCAAATCATTAAAAAACTTTAAGCTTTATTACTCATCAAAAAACCTTAATGCTTTACCTTTATTTCTGAACATTGTCTTCATCTTGAGAATGGTTTGAGTTATTTGACAATGTTGAACCGTCATTCATAACTTTGTTTGATCTCTTTGAACCTAGATCTTGGGATCTCCAGTCTGCTAGGTAGAGTTACCGCCATGATGACTTGTCCTAGGCCTTAACCCCATTCCCTTTGATGATCTTTCAACTGCCTCTCTAGATAGGCCTTTTGTAAGTGGATCCGATACGTTATCTCTTGACTTTACGTAGTCAATTGTGATAACACCACTAGAGAGTAGTTGTCTAACGGTATTATGCCTCCGTCATATATGACGAGATTATACGTTATACATAACGCTCCCTGCCCTACCTATTGCCGCTTGACTATCACAATGTATACAAATAGGTGCCAAAGGTTTGGGCAGAAATGGAATATCTTCCAAGAAATTCCGGATCCATTCAACTTCTTCACCGACCTTATCTAAAGCTATGAATTCAAATTCCATTGTAGAACGGGCGATGCATATTTATTTGGATGATTTCCAACACACTGCTCCACCCCCAATCGTGAAAACATATCCACTCATGAATTTAACTTCAGATGATCCGGTGATCTAATTTTCATCACTATATCCCTCGATCACGGAGGGATATTTGTTATAGTGCAAAGCATAGTTTTGGGTATGTTTCAGATACCCCAAAACTCATTTCATTATCATCCAATGTATGTGATTTTGATTACTTGTAAATCGACTCAGTTTGCTAATAGCACATGCTATATCTGGTCGTGTATAATTCATGATATACATCAAACTTCCCAATACTCTAGCATAGTCCAGTTGTGAGTCACTTTCACCTTCATTATTTTGAAGTACATAACTCACGTCAATTGGAGTCTTGATAATTTTGAAATCCAAATACTTGAACTTGTCAAGTACTTTTTCAATGTAGTGAGACTGTGATAATGATAGACCTTGTGGAGTTTTGTGAATTCTGATTCTTAAGATCACATCAGAAACTTCTAAGTCTTTCATGTCAAATTTTCTAGCCATCAGAAACTCCTAAGGATCTAGCGTGGGATTAGCGCGACCGCGCTAGTGGAATATACTAGGGACAATGAGAAACCTGACTAGCGCGACCACTAGCACGGAGCGCGGAGCACGGGCGCGCTAGTCCAGGCGTCTTTAGTTTTTTCTATGAAAAATAATATAACAATAAACCGAGCCCACTGAATACACAGTGTGTCCTTAAGGAAATTATTCCCCTCAAGTACCCGAGGTATTGGAATATATCCTCCCAGGATAGAACGATTTAACTCATCAGAGTGTTGGTACCAAAAACGCCGGTGATCAACGAACCACTCGAAGGCTGTAAAACACACTGGAGTATTTTGTGCAGAAGAAGATCAAAAAATTTAGTAAGTGAAAATTATGGGATTCAAGGTATATTTATAGCCAATTTAGTACTGTTTTTGAAAAGGTTTTGCAACCTTTCAGAACAACCATAGCTGTTGGAACAGGTGTGAATCCTTCCAGAACAGCCATAGCTGTTTTGAACAGGTATGAATATTGCAAAAAATTTAAAAACGGATTTAAAATAAATCCGGGAAATAAAACGGGTCGTACCGGACCGGGTCGCGGGTCATTCCGGATTTGAAACTTTTCCATTAATTAATTAAATAATTTGAAAAGAATTTTCTCCAAAAAGATTAATCAATCAATCATTGACCAAATCCAAATCCAAATCCGAATCCGAAGCCGCGAAGCCGAAGCCGAGCTGAGCGAGTGAAGGCGACGATGGCGCGAGGCTTGCCTTCTTCTCAACTCTTTAAGAGATAGAAGAAGAGCTTCTATATATATACACATAGATTTTCTTTCCTTCTTCCAATGAGGGACAAAGTGCACTAATTCAAAATTTCACTTCTCTCCATTTCTTTTCCCACCATTTTCTATTCACTCTCTTTAAGCTACAACAAGCTTAAAATTAAGCTAGACTAAGCTTAAAATTAAGATACACGAAGCTTAAAGACCAACAATCTCCCACATGAATGGGGAATGACTATAAAATAAAGGAATGCACAGACGTGTGCGTGTTTTAAATGCAAGAATTAATTGCATATGGATAAGTAGGTTTCCCTTTAAACTTTTCATAGTGAACTTATATCGGATATACTCGGTCAATCGGTAGATTTGATATCTTTGAACCGTAATTTTGTTGTATACCTAGACAACATAAGTCACACAATCAATCCTTAACGATCTATGGTTCTCACAGTTGTGTTCTTTTCAGCCATGAACACCGTCTGTTTTCATGAGTGCTTAGAGAATGGGCCTTTACTTTCATTCCCCTTGAAGCGACTTACACTTCACACTCACATAGGTGATTCCTAAACGTGTAATCCTAAAGACACATTATCTGGTCATATCTTGCCAAACTTAGCAAATCATTAAAAAACTTTAAGCTTTATTGCCTCATCAAAAAGCCTTTATGCTTTACCTTTGTTTCTGAACATTGTCTTCATCACGAGAATGGGTTGAGTTATTTGACAATGTTGAACCGTCATTCATAACTTTGTTTGATCTCTTTGAACCTAGCTCTTGGGATCTCCAGCCTGCTAGTTAGAGTTACCGCCATGATGATTTGTTATAGGCCTTAACCCCATTCTCTTTGATGATCTTTCAACTGCCTCTCTAGATAGTCCTTTTGTAAGTGGATCCGACACGTTATCTCTTGACTTTACGCAGTCAATTGTGGTAACACCACTAGAGAGTAGTTTTCTAACGGTATAATGTCTCCGTCATATATGACGAGATTTTCCGTTATACATAACGCTCCCTGCCCTGCCTATTGCCGCTTGACTATCACAATGTATACAAATAGTGCCAAAGTTTTGGGCCAAAATGGAATATCTTCCAAGAAATTCCGGAGCCATTCAGCTTCTTCACCGGCCTTATCTAAAGCTATGAATTCAGATTCCACTGTAGAACGGGCGATGCACGTTTGTTTGGATTATTTCCAAGACACTGCTCCACCCCCAATTGTGAAAATATATCCACTCGTGGATTTAACTTCAGATGATCCGGTGATCCAATTTGCATCACTACATCCCTCGATCACAGAGGGATATTTGTTATAATGTAAAGCATAGTTTTGGGTATGTTTCAGATACCCCAAAACTCGCTTCATTGCCATCCAATGTATGTGATTGGGATTACTTATAAATCGCCTCAATTTGCTAATAGCACATGCTATATATGGTCATGTATAATTCATTATATACATCAAACTTCCCAATACTCTAGCATAGTCCAGTTGTGAGTCACTTTCACCTTCATTATTTTGAAGTACATAACTCACGTTAATTGGAGTCTTGGCAATTTTGAAATCCAAATACTTGAACTTGTCAAGTACTTTTTCAATGTAGTGAGACTGTGATAATGCTTGACATTGTGGAGTTTAGTGAATTCTGATTCCTAAGATCACATCAGAAACTCCTAAGTCTTTCATGTCGAATTTGCTAGCCATCAGAAACTCCTAAGGCTCTAGCGCGGCCGCGCTTGGGACAGTGAGAAACCTGACTAGCGCGACCATTAGCGCGTGCTTAGCGCGGGTGCGCTAGTCGAGGCATCCTTAGTTTTTTCTATGAAAAATAATATAAGAATAAATCGAGCCCGCTGAATACACAATGTGTCCTTAAGGAAATTATTCCCCTCAAGTATCCGAGGTGTTGGTATATATCCTCTCAGGATAGAACGATTTAACTCATCAGAGTGTTGGTACCAAAAATGCCGATGATCAACGAACCACTCGAAGGCTGTAAAACACACTGGAATATTTTGTGCAGAAGAAGATCAGAAAATTTAGTAAGTAAAAATTCTGGGATTCAAGGTATATTTATAGCCAATTTAGTACTGTTTCTGAAAAGGTTTTGCAACCTTTCAGAACAGCCATAACTGTTGGAATAAGTGTGAATCCTTTCAGAACAGCCATAGCTGTTTTGAACAGGTATGGATATTGCGGGAAATTAAAAAACAGATTTAAAATAATCTGGGAAAGAAAACGG
Source organism: Nicotiana knightiana (assembly GCA_005239525.1). Classification (NCBI taxonomy): domain Eukaryota; kingdom Viridiplantae; phylum Streptophyta; class Magnoliopsida; order Solanales; family Solanaceae; genus Nicotiana; species Nicotiana knightiana. The sequence goes on along the minus strand of ML408476.1, from coordinate 79,402 downwards.
GTCGGACCGGGCCGGGTCATGGGTCATTCCAAATTTGAAACTTTTCCATTAATTAATTAAATAATTTGAAAAGAATTTTGTCCAAAGATATTAATTAATCAATCATTGACCAAATTCGAATCCGAATTCGAATTCGAATTCGAATTCGAAGCCGAGCCGAGCTGAGCGAGCGACCGCGACGACGGCGCGAGGCTTGCCTTCTTCTCAACTCTTTAAGAGCTAGAAAAAGAGCTTCTCTGTATATACACATATTTTTTCTTTCCTTCTTTCAATGAGGGACAAAGTGCACTAATTCAAAATTTCACTTCCCTCCATTTCTTTTCCCACCATTTTCCATTCACTCTCTTTAAGTTACACCAAGCTTAAAATTAAGCTAGACTAAGCTTAAAATTAAGCTACACTAAGCTTAAAGACCAACACTTATTTCGAGTCCATTACTTCATACCCTATGGTAATATGGTCGGCTGAAAGTTAAATTCAATCCCATTCGTTGAAAAATATATGATACGTAAGTAGACTAAAAACACATTATTCTCACCGTTGGGATACTGATGACGCCTAACAGTTCACTTGCTAGGCAAACCAACGTTAGAACATATTTACTTCTTTTTAACAGTTTAAACAGTAACATTGATAACGAATCGAAATAATAAATATGTGCTAAGTAAAAATGCGGAAGTTTAAATAGCCAATCGTCTATTACAATTCCCTGAATCGGGTGTCACGAGTTCACGAGCTTCTAAGGTAATACACATAAAGGTCTGAAATAAATAGAAAGCTTCCTGAATGAAACTTTACAACCAAAGAAAAGAGGATGGGGACTCCAGTTGCTGTGAGCGCTAAACAACCGTACCTCAAGTCTCCACAGGTATCCTATCAGAGCTCACTAATGACCGCTATGGGACCGTCTCCAAAATCTGCACAATGTGCAGAGTGTAGTATCAGTCCAACCTACCCCATGTACTGGTAAGTGCTGAGCCTAACCTCAACGAGGTAGTGACGAGGCTAAGGCGGGGGCCTTCATACAATACATGTACGCAGTATATAAATGATAGAATAATGGAAATACAGAACAAAACCAAACAACCAACTGAAATCGATAACCACAACCTCTAGAGTGAACCAGTATCGTCCAGAATTACGAATCGTTACTATATCAGATAATGAAAGAAGTATTGGAAAGAAATGCAGTTCAGGAAATAGAAACATATAGTTTTGTTGCGGCGCGCAACCCGATCCCACCAGACATCACAAAATTCTCCTTTATTCCTCCGTAAAAATAATAATAATAGAAAATAATATATATATATGTTGCGGCACGCAACCCGATCCCACCAGACATCAATAACAATATGATAATTTGCCCTTATTCCTCCATATCAATCCACCCGTATTCCTCATGTTGCGGCGTGCAACCCAATCCCACCGTATAAACAAATTCACCCTTATTCCTTCTTATCAACCCTCCCTTATGCCTCCTACTGCGCCGTGCAGCCCGATCCCACCATATCAGTACCAACCACTCAATATACACAATCAATTTACAGTCTAAATCACAAGGCCTTTACGATAAATAAACACCAAACTGAACCAAGCAAGGGAAACCTTGATCCATATAAAGTCTACTCAAATAATACTACACAACCAGACCAATTCAGCAATTTACAATAAAAAGGTGCAACAAGTCAAATTAAGCAAATAACAGGAATTAGGGGACCTATGGGAAGAACTAACATAGCTAACAAGAGAAGATATTGATTAACACGTAGCAGTTAAACATGGAAGCATTTAGAGCATATAAAAATTAAAACGTGGAATGAAACAATTAAAGAAAAGTAGTAAATCAAGGAAACATATAATTTGGCAATGTATAAGCACTCGTCACCCTGCATATACGCCACTCACATGAATTTCATAGAATCACATAGTCCGAGGGTTCCTAATTCCCTCAAGTCAAGGTTAGATACAACACTTACCTCGATCCAATGCAAATTGTGGGGGGTAAACATCGAATACCCTATTCGATTACTAGAGTCTAAAGTAGGCTGCTTTTATCATCAAGGTAGAAGCTTTGAACTCTGAAAATGAAAAAAATCCTAAATAGCGCGTCTCCTTTAGCAGCGGTGACAACCCGGACTCACATTTGGAGGGGACCCTTCGGCCAAGCTAAGTCGCTTGGTCTGTTCATTAGGTTGATGTCTGATAGTTTTTATTGCTCCCCAATCGATGTCATGTCCGGCTACGCTAGTTATACTGTGCTAGTCAAGTCTACCTGATGGAAAACCAAAATAAGAAAAAGAATAAGCTGCTTTTTAGGATAATAATGTTGGATAGTATGACTCCAATAATATGAAAAAAGAAATCCTAAGATTGTTCACAGAACTTGTTGACAAATTGTTAGATGAACTCATGCTTGTAGCCTGTGGGTTCTTGGACATTGTCGGTTACACAACATTTTCCTGTTTCCTCTTCTTTTTTCCTACAATAACATGTCGCAATAGATTCAACAGAGAAATTATAATTATAATTGTTAAAGAATAACAGTATCCTGTGCAGCGAATATTTCCATGCTTTATTACCAATTTGATTTTCCTTTTTCATGTTTAAGGGGGCGTTTGGTACGATAGATAAGCAAAAATAATCTTGGGATAAGAATTTAATTTTGGTTTATCCCTTGTTTGGTTATTAAGCTCGGAATAAGTTATCACATGATTAAAAGAGTATTATGATAACTTATACCTGCCATATGATGGAATAATAATTTCAAGATGAAACAGTAAAATTGACAATCCCTGAATTAATAAAATATCAAACAATCACTAAGAAATAATACCAAAATAACTAATCCCAGCATAACTAATTTTGGCATAACTTTTGTTCAAACAAAACGAACCCTATGTATTGTTGGAATATAATATTTTTTATACCATCATGTTAAAGTGGCCCACAATGCACAACATATATCTGTCATTGGTAAACCTAATTTATTGACCTAAAATACTAATAATCGGTTTAAATACAATGACCATAGATTTATAATATAAATGTTCTTTACACAATTAGTTAGTGTAACTTAAATTAATTTATTGTTAACGTGCAAAAAACTTATTTTTCCGTTATTGGCCCCATTTGTCTTACAGTCACAAACCTTGAGAAAATAAAAATAAGAAAGAGAGCAGAAAATGCATCTTAAAAAGTTGCATCAAACTACAAAAACTACAGTTTTAAATGTAAGTTCATGTTATTTCTTATATATATATATATATATATATATATCGTTAAATGATCAAAGCTTGTTAATTATTTGAGGGAGACTAAATGTTCTTATTCTGACAAATTTAAAGCACTGAAATTACACATAAATATATTTAAAAGACCATTTTGAACCTACTCTAATCATAAGGGATCAATTTTGTTATTTTCTCCACATACCTTCAAGTTTGCTATCCACAATATGAGTGTCGTAGAAATACGAATATTAAGATAGATGTATGATCTCTCAAAATTAGATAAGATTAAAAATGATTATATTCGCCAGACGGTGCCAGTAGCACACGTTGAGGATAAATGATATAGAAGTTCACTTGAGATGATTTGGCCATGTCCTGCGTCGACCAACAGATGCATCGACTAGTTGAAAATTTGTATTAGATTTGGTAAATAACATCTCTATTATTATTATTATTATTATTATTATTATTATTATTATTATTATTAAATATTTATCTTTTTACTCGCTAATTTATTTTATTTGGTTTGATAATGATATGAATTAAGTTAAATAAAAGGAATATGAATTTATTATTGTGGAGAACAATTTGTTTAGGAGTGAAACGTAGTAATAATTGTTGTTGTCACCTATATTATCCTCCTAATCATGAACTCCTTTTTGGGTAAGGTTGTTAGAGCTGCAAAAATAGGTAATTGCCTTAATTTGACCTTCTTCAGTCAAGCTTTATGATTCGCTCATAATTTTATTACTTCGTAGAATAAATACTTTTAATATCTAATCATGATAATCAAAGCTTCATAATTTAGCTTTCTGTTTTTCAAGTTTCATTCATTTTTTCATTAATTTGACGTTAAATATAATTTTACAAATTGCTATTTTTCTATTCCAAAAGGCTGAATACATCATACAAAATGAGATAGTGAGTCCAATATAAATTTTTATAGTATAACTTGCATAAATGTAATACTACTTGATATCTCCATTTCTTGACATAACTACAACCAAGAGGGCAACGATCTATTATTGGACAATAGAAAAAGGCAACAAAGAGAAATCAATTTACTTGCCTTATGACTTAAAATGAAGATATAAGAAACCGTGACTCAAATATACAGATCTCTACTATCATAGCCAGTAGGATCTTAATTAAAGATCCCAAAGAAATTCATGTGAATTTTACTGTTAAACACTGTTTTTACTTAATCTGAAAAAGCAATTGAAAACCTATAGTTGTTTATTTTCTATTTTACTTCGTGAAGCCGAAAAATCTCACGTAATATAATAGCATGTTTGATCAAACTGTGAAAATCAACTTATTTTAAGGAGTGTTTTGTAAAAAACAATTGGTATTTGACTAATTCATTTGAAAAATACTTCTGAGCAGCAATTAGCGTTTGGTCAAACTTTTAAAAACTGCTTCTAAGTGTATTTTTCTCAGAAGTGTTTTCCAAAAAATTGCTTTTGGAGAGAAACTATTTTTTGCGCCTTCTCCAAACCTACTTCTGCTTCTACTCAAAAACACTTTTTTCTTCTAAAAGCTTAGACAAATACTACAACTTTAAGAAAAAAAATATACTTTTTAAAAAAAAAAGAAAAAAAGATTGGCTTTAAAGAAGCATGTCTATTAGTGTGCCTGTCACATGCATACAAGGAGAGTAGTATAACGAATGCATTTGTTTCACCTTTAACTAGATATTTCAAATTCAAAGCTTAAAAATAATTAAAAATAGTACGATGAATATGATCTCTCTGCCTTTAATTTAACTACAATTTTTGAGTAGCTAAGTGAAGTGTTGAAGTGCGTTTCGATTTTATCGAAAAGTTTAATTAGTACATATTAAAGAGAATAAGAATTTATATATTTAATAGTGCAAATTCGAATTAATTAAAAAAAATAAATTTAAGATACAAATGATTAAACCAAAATAGGTGTACTTACACATTTGATAGAAGAAACCTGCTTACCTTTTGCCAAATGGAAAGGCCGAGAGATCAAATAAATCTCGACGCTTGAATTGTGTAACTTTTACGTGCAGAGTAGTCATCATATAATATTTAAATATAAATACTCTCGACATGGAGCACGTATGAGTAAAAATTTATTAAAATTATAATAAAAATTGTAGATATAAACTCATAATTTTAAAGATACATAATGAATCTAAGATTAAGAACCTTTAAATATTAAACTCATAAAATTTAAATTTTAATTTCACTGCGGTATATGCTAAAATAAAAACAAGAGTAGGTCATTTTGGTCATTTAACAAAGGTATTGTCAATCACTGCCACAAAAGGTTAACTGGTGAAGAAACAAAATCATATTTATTCCCTTCAATTTTTTAAAAATCAAATAGTATATTAGCTTTTTCCTGTCTCCATCTATCATTTCCATCTTACTGTCAACCTCTTTTTATTTCCACAAAAGCCCTAACCAGGTCCCCTTTACACTTACCAATTACTGTATTCATCCGTTCTAATTTATGAGAATCTATTTGACGGGATATTGATTTTAAAATAAATATTTTTTTTAAAATTTATGGTTTTAAACAAGTTAAAAAGGGGGTCCGGAATATTTGTGTGGTTAAAATTTTTTTTATTAAGGGTAGAATTATAAGTTTAAGTTAAATTATTTCTATTTAAAAAAAAATAGGTTCACATAAACTAGAACAAAGTTCCTCCTCCTCCTCTCCTCCCCTCCCCAAAGGAGAGGACTACAGTTGCTGCCCCTTTTCTAGGAAAAATATCAGCCAATCTCTGCATACATTTTCAGAAATCAAAGCCCCATAAAAGCTAAAGGTTTTTTTCTAGGATTGATCAAATTATTATTGCGTTAAAAACCAAGAAAAGCAAACAAAAGTTCAGTCCCTCCCCTACCTAAATTCTCTCTATTTTATTCCAACAGGTAGCTATCCCTCTCACGAGGGCAGATGCAATGAATCCGAACGAGATTCAATTGAACTCAGTACTTTTACCGTGAAGTTTAGAATTCATTAAGAATCCAACATATAGTACTATGAATCTATAACTTTAAAAGTACAATGAGTTTAATATTAAAAATCTTAAATGTTAAACTCATAAAATACTAAAAGTCTGACTCTGCCCTCATCACATGGTCATAAGCAAACAACTTTAAAAACCCTAGATCAGCATAAATCTATTGGTTCTTAGCCCCCTTCCTAGCTTCTTTATACCCTAAAATTTTTCTTACATCCTTCTTTTTCTTCACCCCTTTATAAATTAAAATCTTTCATAACAAATTAAAAGATCAAAGATAATGGAGTCAAACCAAGAAGTGGATTCACCAAACCATGCCAATATCCACAACAACAACATGATATCCACTTCTTCTGCAGCTAATAATTACTTAGCTTCATCTTCTTCTTCTTCTCCAACAACCCTAAGCCGATATGAAAACCAAAAGCGCAGAGATTGGAACACTTTTGGTCAGTACTTAAGAAACCATAGACCACCTCTTACTCTTACTCGTTGCAGTGGTGCACATGTTCTTGAATTTCTTCGATACCTCGATCAGTTCGGAAAAACCAAGGTTCATACTCAACTCTGTCCTTTTTACGGACATCCAAATCCACCAGCACCTTGTCCTTGTCCTTTACGTCAAGCTTGGGGCTCACTTGATGCACTAATTGGTAGACTTAGAGCTGCTTATGAAGAAAATGGTGGAAAACCTGAAACTAACCCTTTTGGTGCTCGTGCTGTTAGGCTTTTTCTTCGTGAAGTTCGTGATTCTCAGGCTAAAGCAAGAGGTATAAGTTATGAAAAGAAGAAACGCAAGAAACCAACTTCGTCTCAACATCAACAACAACAATCTTCTGCTGCATTTCCACCTCCTACTTCCACTTCAAGCTAATAATATATCGAAAACAGCCTCTTTGTCTTTACAAGGTAGGGATAAGATTCTGTACACACTACTCCTATTCAGACCTTGCTTATCGGATTATACTGGGTGTAGGGTTGTTGTTGTTATTGTTGTCGTGCCATACGGTATGGTGTGTTCTATTTCTAGCTGTTTTAACTATTGGAACTTGGAACCCTTTTTCTAGCTTGTTACTATTTATGGATATTGAAACACTGATCTTGATCAGTACCTTTTTTAAGCTAATTATTATGCAAATGATGTAGAAGTGATAGTGGTAGTAATGGAAGTGGTAGTGGCACTGGCTGTTATATTAAAAGAACAAAAAAAAGAAAAAGGATGTAGGTGAATTTTGTGCTATAGATCTACCAACATTTTTAATGGATATTTCTCTATCTTGGCTGAAACCCTATTTATGATTTGTTGTATCATAGATTTGCTATATCATGTTTCATGTCTTTTTGCTCATATTTTACAAATTTTTTAATGGATATATACAGTAGGGAAAGTGTTAGTGACTTTGGCTAGATCATATGTCAGCTTTGTCTAGGACTGGTCTGTCTTTCACACTGCAAATATAGACTGAGTTTCATCACCAATCTATCAAAAAATAGAAAAGTTTCTTCATCAATCATTTTTCTTTCTTGGCTACTAGTATTTTTGTACATAATTGGCTTGCCTCGATATGTTCTTTTTTGGTATATACTTGTGATTTGAATTAGTGTATACTATATTTTTTCCTCTCCGGCCAGTAAAAGCATTAATTTTTTGCCGGTCAGCTTTAATCAACTGACCAAGAAAAATACATTTTTACCAACATATAATCTTTATAATCCAAGGGTTTTAATGAAAGCTCTTTCAGATTCCTGTATAAGTTAATCATCAGTATAACAACTTTCATTTGAAAACTTGTAAATTTTACTGCTAATTAGAACATGTTGAGATTTTATAAGTTCATTTTATTAATGGAATCTATTGTAAGTAATCTATATTCTAAAGAGTTTAAGCTCCCGTTTGACCTCAAAATTTGGGAGTTTTTTAAAAAAAAAAAAAAATATTTTTGTTTCAAATATTTGTTTGTTTATAAATTTTAACCATTTTTGACAGATTTTAAAAATAAAATTTTCAAATCCCAAAAACGTGTCGTTTGAAATTTTCTACTCAAAAAAAGTTTTCTTTTCAAGTAAACATACGTCAAAACACAATCAACTTTCAAAAACCATTTTTCATCTCATCTTCATAAATTCTGAAGTTTCAACCAAATCTATGTCCAAACGTAGCTATATTAGTGAAGATGTAAAAGTTACTGACACTATTATATTAGGTCAGTACTGAAATCTAATTACACTAATTTCTATTTGAATTTTAGTTTTCATACTGACCATGTAAATTTTTTTTACATTATTAGTTTATTATTATAACAGGTTATTAAAATAATAATCTAGATTATCCCAGTCCAGACTTGATATAAAGAGTTGTTTGTTATAGTATGTCAATTTTACCTCATAGTGTAAATTATTTTATTGATGGTGTAAAAAGTTATAGACATTCAAATCCTATTCTGAATACTTCTCAGCTTCTTCTGTACCTTTTTTCCTTCTGTCTTTCTGAATTCTGTGTATGGGATTGTATTCAGGGTGTTTCTCAGTAAGATCTTATGGCTTCTTTTATTAACCCAAAATCCATCTCCCATTAGTCCATTTGTGTCATCTCACTCTTACATGTTCCCTTAAATGGATAGTGCATTAAATTAGAGAGGTACATTCACCATTTAAAGGTCACTCCAACAGTATAATCTAGTTAGATATTGCACATTTATGGCCATTTAGCCTTGACCCAGAAAATACAAACCTTACCTCCAAAATACTTACTACATGTGATTGCTAGCAGACCGAGTTTAGAGGTTCAATCGAATACCTTTCGCCGAAAAACCATATTAAGCTATCATTTTTTTTTTAATAGAGTTGAACCCCTTATCGAAAATTCTGCTTCGGCACTAGTTTGCCTCAAATTATGGACAAAGAATAGTCTTTGTGGTGAAAATGACAATATTATGCCTATGATAATTATAAGTGATCCTCCATTTTTTTTTGGCTCTGTGTGTGTATTAATGTTAGTATATGTATGTTTGTATGTGATAATTATAAGCTGCATGTATTCATATCATGTAGACCAGTGTATGTTATGTTTAGAGACATATAAATGGAGTAAACGAGATGCTAAAATAAGTATTTCTTATTATTGTGGGAACATACTTACATTATTCTATTAGATCTTTATATCCTATATATAGTTGTTAAGATACAAGCAGCATATCTTATACAATCGTTAGGCATGTATGAAATTGAAATTGATTTTTCTTGCACTTTAGGAGCAATTTGTATTGTACCATCGCCTTAATCTTTCAACTTACTTTTGCAGTCATGGTTATTAGCAATACAGTTCAATGTCTTATGGTTTTGAGGAGACTTTATGTTACAGCCAGTGATGCTTAATTGTCATTATTTTGAGTCAAATGAATTATTGGCATAACTAATTAGGCCCTCAGCTATTGTTTAGCTACTACTATTACAAGCTCCTAGTATTAATGTAGCTTGTTTGCAAGTGAAGATGGTAGCACCAGTTACATTTACTTGTGCAATTTCACAATCAACTAACCTTTCTTGATCAACTTATTTTCACATGTGCAACAGTCTTGTCATCCATAATAGCAATTATGAATTATATGTGAAATATTAGCATTCGTTGCTTGTCCTTTTTCTTTTCAGTTAATCTAACTAGTTTCTAGAAAGGGGGAGAGACATGTTGCTGGGAGGGAAAGGTAGAAATGTAATAGATTGTCACGATCCAATTTCTCAAACCACGGGATCGTGATGGCGTCTAACACAATACTTGCTAGACAAGCCAATGTTAGAAATTTACTAACCATTTTCCTTTAAAGTTACTTACACATAATAGAAAAATTCAAAATAAATACGAATCTAATACTTTTCCCTAGATAACCTCATGAAATACTAATGATGATCAATGATTAAACCGAATCACAAACTAAAGATATAATTATAAAACTACCCCAGGGTCTGGTGTCACAATTTACGAATTACTAAGAATACTACAAATAATGGCTTGAAAGAAGTATATATGTCTGTTTCGAACGAAATAAAACAGCGTCTATAAAGTAAAGAGAAGACTCCAGGAATCTGCGGACGTCAGCAGATCTACCTCGTGTCTCCAAATGAAAATGCTCAGCTACTAAGATCTCCTAACTCTGGCCGGTACCTGGATCTGCACAAAAGAGTGCAGAGTGTAGTGTCAGTACAACCGACTCCACGTACTGAGTAAGTGCCGAGCCTAACCTCGACGAAGTAGTGACGAGGCTACGACGGGGCATTAACTTCATAACCTGTAAACAATATATATAATAAAGCAAGAAATAAACAATAATAATAAATTCGATAACCAGTAACTTGCAATAGTAAATATAAGAAACAAGTCTGATAACACTTTTCAGATGTCCATTATAATCAATCCTCAAAATTCCAAGTTTCAATTTAAATCACAGTAAAATCAGAGTATGAAAATCTTTTTAATAAAAACCGGAGTTTTTCAAGTCTTTATTTTTGAAAATCAATAAAACATAAATACTCACCCTTATCGCTCCTTGTTGCAGCGCGCAACCCGCTCCTACATGTCCACCTTTGTTGCTCCTCCCTATATATATATCACCCTTATTTCTCCTGTTGCGGCGTGCAACCCGATCCCACCTGTCTACCCTTATCACTCCTTGTTGCAGCGCGCAACCCGCTCCTACATGTCCACCTTTGTTGCTCCTCCCTATATATATATCACCCTTATTTCTCCTGTTGCGGCGTGCAACCCGATCCCACCTGTCTACCCTTATCACTCCTTGTTGCAGCGTGCAACCCGCTCCCCCCAGACATACCATATCGGTTTATTCATAAAAACCTTCACAATTTAGGCCAAGCCTTTCACAACATTTTATATCAACAATTGTAAACAGAAGCTATAAAACTCATAAACTTCATCAATTATCATTTCGTAACGACGCCAACCGGAATTTATATACATATCGTAACACTGACATCTATCTCAATCGTTATGTAACATAATAAAACCAAAGGAACAACCAACACTTCCAAAATAGTTGAAGCAATACTTAACAATAAATCAACGAATCCAAATAGACATATAAACCTCAATGATCGTAAAGCAATTAAGTCCGGAAGCAAATGATTAGAAACCGGGGAATGGATCATGTTTAACAGACCATTTGGTGGTGCATATATAGATAATTGTCACCTCACCTATACACCACACACATGCGAAGTAACATAGCATTTAAGTTTGGGGATTCCTATTCCCTCAAGTAAAGGTTAAACCAAACACTTACCTTAAATTCGCATGCCACTCACTGCTCAATTACCGTTTTTCCTTTTGAATTAACCCCCAAACACCCGAATCTAATCATAATTAGCTTGATATCATTAACTAAGGCTAAAGGAAGTAACTTTACTGAAAATTTATGATTTTCCTAAGTTTTATAAAAAAAAGTTAAAACCCGACCCCGAGCTTGCTTGGTCCAAACTCGGGGTTCGAACCAAATTCCGTTTACCCATTCACCCCTGAACCCAGATATTCAATTAGTTTCGAAATCCGACCCCAATTTGAGGTCAAAATTCGATTTTTCAAAATTTCCTAATTCTACCCAAACTCTCAATTTTTACCATGAAAATTCTTGATTTTGGATTGATAAGTGATGAAAAACATTGGGTAATTGAAAAACAAGAGTTTAGGATTGATTACCAACACCTTGGGGATGAATTTTTGTGAAGAAAATCGCCTCTAGGTCTTTGTAGTTCGAAAATAGGTGAAAAATAGGTTCTGCCCGTTTTAAAATTGGTTTTTATATGTCTGGGTAGGCCTTAATCGCGTTTGCGATGGGCCTCCCGCGATCGCAATGGGTCAGGACCAATGGCCTTCGCGTTCGCATTGGATGGGCCGCGTTCGCGGAGCTTTAACTCCACAGGCCATCGCGTTCACGACCATGTAGTTGCGTTCGCATAGAGCGAATGGGTTCCCCCTCCCCCAGGTCCACTTAACTCTTCGCGTTCGCGATGGCCTGGTCGCGATCGCGAAGGGTTTCTCCCCAGTGCTTTGCGTTCGCGTCCAAGGCCACACGTTCGCATAGGAAAAAATGACCCAGTGAAATTATACTCTACGCGTTCGCGAGTGAGGCCACGCGAACGCGAAGAATAAATTGACTGTGCACCAGTAGCAGAAAAACAACAGAAAATTCTAAGTTTAAATCATCCCGTAGCCTACCCGAAACTCTCTCGAGTCCACGGGGCTCCAAACCAAACATGCGCGCAAGTCTAAAAACATCATACGGACTTGCTCGTGCGATCAAATCATGAAAATAACATTTAAAACTATGGATTTAACCTCCAAACTCATCATTCTTCTCAAGAACACTCAACTTCCACTATTTCTCAATCGGACATCCGAATCACGTCAAATCAACTCCGATTCTTATCAATTTTCACAAATAGGATGTAAACATCATAACAAACCTGTATCAAGCTCCGGAACCAAAATACGAGCCCGATACCAACGGTTTCAAACATTAATTCAATTCTTTATTTCATTAAGAATCCAACAAAACAATTTCTTTCAAAAATTGATTTCTAAGGCTAGGTACTTCGGAATCCAATTTCGGGCATACGCCCCAGTGCCATATTTTACTGCGGACCTCTCGGGATATTCAGAACATAGATTTGGGTCCGTTTACTAAAATTTTTGAACAAAGTCAACTAAAATCAAATTTTAAATTCCAAAAATTACTATTTCTCATATTTTCACACAAAAGCTTTCCGGTTTAACGCTCGGACTGCGCATGCAAATCAAGGTAAGTAAAATTAATCTTTTTAAGGCTAATGAGCCCAGAATGGAGTCTTAATTTATAAGATGACTCTATGGGTCGTCACAATTTCCACCTCTAAAAGAAACGTTCATCCTCGAACGGACATAGAAAATTACCTGAACTGGCAAACAGTGGGGATATCTACTCTGCATGTCCGACTTGGACTCCCAAGTAGCTGTCTTAACAGGCTGACCTCTCCATTGCACTCGAACTGAAGGGTAACTCTTTGATCTCAACTGACGAACCTGCCGGTCTAGAATGGCTAACGGTTCCTCCTCATAAGTCAAATCTTTGTCCAATTGGACAAACATGAAATCTAACACGTGGGACGGGTCACCATGATATTTTCGGAGCATAGATACATGAAATACCGGATGAACTGAGGCTAACCCTGGAGGCAACACAAGTCTATAAGCTAGCTCCCCCACTCTATCAAGAATCTCAAATGGCTCGATATACTTAGGGCTCAACTTACCCTTTCTCCCAAATCTCATAACACCCTTCATGGGCGATGCCCGAAGTAATACTCTCTCTCCAACCATGAATGCCACATCCCGAACCTTACGATCGACGTAACTCTTTTGCCTAGACTGAGCTGCACGAAGTCGATCCTGTATAATCTTGACCTTATCTAAGGCCGTTTGAACTAAGTCTGTCCCCAATAATCGACCCTCTACCGGCTCAAACCACCCAACTGGCGATCTACACCGTCTACCATATAATGCCTCATAGGGAGCCATCTGAATGCTCGACTGATAACTATTGTTATAGGCAAACTCCGCTAACGGCAAGAACTGATCCCAAGAACCTCCAAAGTCAATAACACAAGCGCGAATCATATCCTCTAAAATCTGAATAGTACGCTCGGACTGCCTGTTCGTTTGAGGATGAAATGTTGTACCCATTTCTCGCTGAACTGCCTTCCAAAAGTGCGAGGTAAACTGCATATCTCGATCAGAAATGATAGACAGGGGCACACCGTGAAGGCGAATAACCTCTCGAATATATATCTCTGCCAAGCGTTCCGAAGTGTAGGTAGTTGCCACTGGAATGAAATATGTTGATTTAGTCAACCTATCCACAATAAATCAAACGACGTCGAACTTCCTCTAAGTCCATGGGAGTCTAACAACGAAGTCCATAGTGATACGCTCCCACTTCCACTCAGGATTCTATATCTGCTGAAGTAAACCACCGGGTCTCTGATGCTCATATTTCACCTGTTGGCAATTCAAACAATGATCCACATAAACAACAATATCCTTTTTCATCCTTCGCCACCAGTAGTGTTGTCGCAAGTGCTGGTACATCTTGGCAGCACCCGGGTGAATAGAATACTTAGAACTGTGAGCTTTTTCAAGAATCAACTCACGAAGGCCATCAATGTTAGGCACACATATACGACCCTGCATCCTCAAAACACCATTATCTCCAACTGTAACCTTCTTTGAACCACTGTGCCGAATTGTGCCTCTAAAGACCATCAAGTGCGGGTCATCATCCTGCCGATCTCTAATACGCTCGAATAAGGAAGACCGAACAACTGTACAAGCTAGAACATGGCTGGGTGAAATATCCAACCGCACGAACTGATTAGCCAATGTCTGAATATCTGAAGCTAACGGTCTCTCACCAACGAGAATACATGCAAGGCTTCCCATACTTACTGCCTTCCTACTCAATGCATCAGCCACTACATTGGCCTTCCCCGGATGATACAATATAGTGATGTCATAATCTTTCAATAACTCTAACCATCTCCTCTGTCTAAAATTAAGATCCTTTTGCTTGAATAGGTACTGGAGGCTACGATGATCCGCGTAAACCTCACATGGAACGCCATAAAGATAGTGCCTCCATATTTTCAATGCATGAACAATGGCTGCCAACTCTAAGTCATGGACATGATAATTCTTCTCATGAATCTTTAACTGCCGAGACGCATATGCTATCACCCTGCCCTCTTACATCAATACCGCTCCCAACCCAACACGGGAAGCATCACAATATACTGTGAAAGAACCTGAACCTGATGGTAATACCAATACCGGTGCTAAAGTCAAGGTTGTCTTGAGCTTCTGGAAGCTCGCTTCACACTCATCCGACCATTTAAATGGGGCACCCTTCTGAGTCAGTCTCTTCATCGGGGCTGCTATAGACGAGAACCTCTCCACAAAATAACGGTAGTATCCCGCCAAACCTAAGAAGCTCCTGATTTCCGTGGCTGAAGTGGGTCTAGGCCATTTCTTGACTGCCTCTATCTTCTTAGAATCTACCTGAATACCCTCTGCTGATACGACGTGACCCAAGAAATCTACTGAGTCTAACCATAACTCACACTTTGAAGATTTTCCATACAACTGATTATCCCTCAAAGTTCGGAGTGCTATACGGAGGCGGTGTTCATGCTCCTCCCGACTGTGGGAGTATATAAGAATATCATCAATGAACACAATTACGAAGGAATCCAGATAAGACTTGAAAACCCGATTCATAAATTCCATAAAGGCTGATGGGGCATTAGTCAAGCCAAAAGACATCACCAAAAATTCATAGTGCCCATACCTTGTCCGAAAGGCTGTTTTAGGAACATCAGATGCCCTAATCTTCAACTGATGGTAGCCCGATCGCAGATCAATTTTTGAAAACACACTAGCACCCTGAAGCTGATCGAATAAATCATTAATTCTCTGCAATGGATACTTATTTCTGATAGTAGCTTTATTTAACTGCCGATAATCTATACACATTCTCATCGATCCATATTTCTTCTTTACAAACAAAAACAGTGCACCCCAAGGCGAGACACTAGGCCTGACGAAACCTTTATCAAGCAGGTCTTGCAATTGTTCTTTCAATTCTTTCAATTCTGGCAGGGGCATCCGATATGGAGGAATAGAAATGGGCTGAGTGTCCGGAGCAACATCAATACAAAAATCAATATCCCTGTCGGGTGGCATCCCCCGCAGGTTTGCAGGAAAAACTTCGGGAAACTCCCGAACAATAGGAACTGACTCTATTGAAGAAACCTCGGAATCAGAATCACGGATATGAGCCAAATAAGCCAAACATCCTTTCTCAACCATACGACAAGCCTTGGCATAAGAAATCACTCTGCTGGGAGAATGACCAGGAGTCCCTTTCCATTCTAACCGAGGCAATCCCAACAAAGCTAAAGTAACTGTCTTGGCGTGTGTTGGTCCCAAACGCACACGCAAGTATACATGGTCGTAGCAAGTAATATAATGTTAAATCGAATGTCGAACCCACAGGGACTTGCGTAAACTACTTGTTGAATCACTCTAATTGTTATTTAATCGAGCCAAAACAAAATCCAGGAATGTAACTAATTTATACTAAGATTCTATGAACTAACTAATTATCAAGTGACATAGAATATTGTTGTGTGTATTCAGTAGAAACAAATATTCCAGGGTTGAGATCAATTCACCACTCGTATTGCATTCTAATTAACTCTCCCCTTTTATATAATTCACTCATGGTTTCTAATTAATCGATAATTTCTCTCGTAATCTTCTCCCGAAGTACTACTCGTGTATTCTCAATATATTAACGCCTATATTCCTATGAAATTAATCTATTAGAATGCACTAAGATTACGATGTTTAATTAAGCACGGTGACTAGGTATATTCCTATCCTAACCACAAATCCGCTCCCTTGAAGGGTTAAGATCGCGCTCTCTTCAATTCTTCTCTAATTTATATACAGCTTTCCCAAGCATAACAAAGATAGTATATAGAACCAAATTGCTAGCCAAACAAAGCAAGTAAACGCAGAATTGAAGAAACAACCATATATTGAGTGAACTATATTCAAGGTTAAGTTAATGTCGAATAACAATATTCATGGCTAAACCACAACCCCAGAACAATGGGTGTTTAGCCACTCATGCTAGAATCAAACAATTGCATAAGTTTTGCATAAATGGAAAATACTAGAATAAGATGAAGAAAACTGATAATCCTTTGCTTCCTCAATGATCTTGTGTGTATCTTCTCTCCAAAAATGGCATCCTCCTTTCAAAGTTGTGTTTTTGGGTCTATTTATATGTTTGGGACAAACTCTAAACGTGTAGGATACTTCTATTCAAACCGGGAAACCCTTAACTCTGATCGATACCGACAATCAAGTATGAACATACAAAATTTCACATTCTTTCCCTTCTTTAAACATGCCCAAGTATAACAATTTAATCAATCATACCAACAACCTAATTGCAACCACCCAACCTCAAGAGTCGACTTGCAACTACTAAGCCCTCTCAATTCACGCACCTACCCAACAAGAAAGTTAAAATATTACCAATCGTTCATGAGATCATGTGCCCTCACCAACAACAAAAGAGTGAATATAACTAGTCCACACATTCAAATATGCTTTTGAACATTATTTAAGGACATCACACAATTGAACAATTTCACTCACTCTCACAAAGAATTCATATGCATCATGTGGTCATACCATAAGCTTGCCCCTAGTGTATATCTCCACTAATTCAAGTTAGCCAAATCTAGGATCAATTAGGACTTTTAAGGTTGTAATGTAGGCTAAGGGACGAGTAAGATATATTTAGGAATAGTAACTAACCCTCCTAAGCACTTTAATACATNTAGCCCTTTTTTAATTAAGAACTTCTATATTTTCACTAGCACAAATTAATAAAAATTGGAGGTGTGTATCTTTTTGTACATACTTTTACTATCATTTTTTTTTCTTTCCTACACACACTCCATACATGAAGATTCAATGGCTAGTGACTCTTGAATACAAATTTTAGTGCACTAACAAGTATTTCCATGGCTCCACTCAAAAGTTAATCCCCAATATCTCACCTTAATTCTTTTAGCGACTAAGTTCCTTAGGAGGAAAAGGTGCAAAAATCTCGATTTAAGAACAAAATAGGGGTACGGCTTGTAATGTGGGTACCAAAAAAAAAATCTAAAGGCTCAAAGGGGATATCAATGAAAATGTTTAATTCTTATGTGACAAGCACATCCATGATCAAGAAAGAAAATGCCTACGTCATCTCCTAGACCAGCATAACCTACAATTTCGCTTCGATTAACACACGGGGCAAGTTCTAGACTACACATGATAGCATAGAAAATCACTAATCCTCACTCACACGTTGCACATGACTCAATCACAACGGTTTTATTCAACTCTCAAGTCAAGGAAGCACACAAAATTGAGAGAATTAAGCAATATTACACTATGTAGCATACAAGTCGAACAACTGAGCTAAGGCATCACAAAATGGGCTATTTATTTTTACTTAGGCATCACATGTCAAACCAAATATAAGGGAAAGCAGAATATATATTATAACCTAATATGACGGCATCACACATGTCATAGGGTATTTCTCAGTTACCCAATTTCTTCCTAACTACTCTAAAAAAAAATTATAATAATTTTAAATATCCGGTTCAAGTTACACCCTTGGAAAAGAACCGGTGCCCAAAGAAAAACCAAGGGATACGACCTAACTATCCTAAAAAAAATGAAAAATCTTTTTGGTGTTTTTAAATCGGGCTTTATCCCTCAAGAAAATTGTCCAACAGATCCATCGTTGGGAAAAATCCGAGATTTTTTTTTCTAAAAAACAATAATATATAATTACACCTCAGAAAGTAGTTTCCCCACCCCACACTTATGTTATGCATAGTCCTCGATGCATGATCACAAAGGAAAACATTAAAACAAGGGTGAGAAATACTCCCTGAGACCTCATCGGGTCTAGCTTGGACATGATTCTCAATCTTTAGAGTCGGGATGACCCCACACTTAAGATCAAACATGCCCCTCAGCTTCAACTTTTGGGTACTCAGACTTCCCCTACTCTGCAAAATAAAAACAACATAAAACTGACACTAAAAAATAATGAAAAGATATACAGGCTGGGTTGCCTCCCAACAAGCGCCTTATTTAACGTCGTGGCATGACTCTGCTACTCTGCTCAGGCCGGGCGCTTTCCCATCTTCTTTCTCCCATGAAGCCTAGCCTTTTTGCACGCTCTTAGTGGGTCTCCTTTTTCATCTCTGGTTCTTTTCTCAATTATCTTTACACCCTTAGTTTGCAACACCATCTCCTCTGGATCGCTGCCATTCACATAAGGACTCTGCTCTATCCCCTTCATGTCGACCACAGTAATCATGCACATGTCCTCATAATTCTTTGGGAGTTTAANCCTGCCCTCACATCAATAATTGCTCCACCAGTAGCTAAGAATGGTCGCCCCAAAATAATGGGCACTTCCTCATCTGCCTCGTAATCAAGCACAATAAAATCAGCGGGAAGAATAAACCTTCCCACTCGAACTAGCAAATCTTCAATAATTCCTTCCGGCATAATTAGCGACCTATTTGCTAACTGTAAGGTTATTGTGGTAGGTCTAAGAACCCCCAATCCGAGTTTCTTGAACAAGGAAGATGACATCAAATTTATACTAGCCCCTAAATCACACAGGGCTCTACCAACTTCTTGCTTTCCAAGAGACAAAGGAATTGCGAAACTACAGGATCCTTCAACTTAGGAGGAAGTTTACTCTGAACTCTGGCACTACACTCTTCAGTGAGTGCAACTGTTTCGAACTTTGCATGTCTTCGTTTATTTTCCACAATATCTCTGAGATACCTCGCATACTTAGGCACTTCTTGCAAAATTTCCACCAAAGGCAAATTCACACTCACTTGGCTCAACATATCTAGGAATTTCTTGTACTTGGCATCATATTTTTGCCTCTGCAGTCTTTGTAGAAACGGAGGTGGTGGCCTTGTTTCAATTATTGGCTCGGGTCCTTTATCATCTTTCTCATTCCCCTCAACTGGCTTGGGAACTAATCTCCTCCAGGATGAGCTGTATTCTTCTTTGTTTTTGGAGCTTCTTCTAGTATTCTTCCATTTCTCAAGGTAATTGCATTGACTTGAGCCTTAGGATTAGGCTCAGTATCACTAGGAAGAGCTCCTACTGGTCTGGTATTTTGGGAACTGGCAAGTTGCCCCAATTGACGTTCCAAGTTTCTCATTGTTGCTGCTTGGGCCTGGTGATCAGCCATTATTTTCTGATTGAAAGCAAGTTGGTCGTTCATCATTCTCTTCATAATCTCCTCAAAGCTAGATGATTGTTCAGCCTGAGGTGGTCTGTATTGTTGTTGAGGTGCTTGAGGTCGATATTGATTCTGATTGCCTTGATTACCACCCCAAGAGAAATTTGGGTGGTTCCTCCAGTAGGGATTGTAGGTGTCCCCATACTGATTTGGTTGGCCTCGATTTACATTACCCACAAAATATACAGACTCTGGATTTGCTGGGCATAGATTGCTCATGTGACCCTCTCCACAAACTTCACAAAATACCTGAATCTTTTGAACTGGTTGCACTGGCTGGGCCTGTTGCTTGTTAATGATCAGGTTCATCTGATTGTCTTGGTTAGTCAATATGGAAATCTGGGCTGCTAATTCTGAAATCACATCTAGTTCAAGAACCCCTGGCAACTTCTTAACCACATTTCTCCCCATCTCACCTTGCCAGTATGGATTGCTTTTGGAGAATTTATTCAGTAATGCAAATATTTCATCATAATTCTTCTCCAACACCTGACCTCCGGCTGCTGCATCTACCATAATTTTTGTTTGCGGATGGAGTCCCTCAATGAAAGTGTGAACTAACACCTTGTTTGTATGATTGTGATGAGGACAGTCTCTGAGTAGCCCCTTGAATCTTTCCCATGCTGAATATAACGATTCACCTGTTTTCGGTCTAAAGGAGACTATCTCACTCCCGATCTTTGCGGTCTTTCCTGAAGGGAAGAATCTTGCCAGAAATTTTCTCGCCAGATCGTTCCATGTTGTTATGGAATTAGTTGGTTCTGCCTTCAGCCATCGCTTTGCTTTGCCCAATATAGAGAATGGGAAAAGCGTGAGCCTCACATAATATGGCGTGACCCCGTTAGTGATATAAGTATCACTAATCTCCAAGAATTTCAGGATGTGGTGTTGTGGATCCTCGTGTGCAAGACCCAAAAACTGCCTGTTTGCATGAAGTAGTTGGATCATGCTCTGTTTCAGCTCAAAGTGCCCCGTGATTCTGGGCTTCACGATGCTGGAGGTGACATTAGCAATACTGGGCATTGCCACCTCCTGAACAACCATGTGTTGTTCCTCTTCCATGTTCACAGGGAATCAGATGAAGTCCTGATTATTGTCTGTATGTCTTGCTTCTCGCAATCTCCTGTGAAATGATCTCTCAGGTTCGGGCTCAAAGCCATCAAGTCTATCCTGGATTCTGACCCTACGCATTCACTCGAAGTTCCTGAGATTAGAGCAAAAATCACGTGACGTTAGACTCAATGAAATAAACAATTAAAGCAAGTAACTAAAAAGTAGTCTATATTCAAGTCCCCGGCAACGGCGCCAAAAACTTGTTGGTCCCAAACGCACACGCAAGTATACGTGGTCGTAGCAAGTAATATAATGTTAAATCGAATGTCGAACCCACAGGGACTTGCATAAACTACTTGTTGAATAACTCTAATTGTTATTTAATCGAGCCAAAACAAAATCCAGGAATGTAATTAATTTATACTAAGATTCTATGAACTAACTAATTATCAAGTGACAAAGAATATTGTTGTGTGTATTCAGTAGAAACTAATATTCCAGGGGATCAATTCACCACTCTTATTGCATTCTAATTAACTCTCCCCTTCTATATAATTAACTCATGGTTGCTAATTAATCGATAATTGCTCTCGTAGCCTTGTCCCGAAGTACTACTCGCGTATTCTCAATAGATTAACGCCTATATTCCTATGAAATTAATCTATTAGAACGCACTAAGATTACGATGTTTAATTAAGCACGGTGACTAGGTATATTCCTATCCTAACCACAAATCCGCTCCCCTGAAGGGTTAAGATTGCGCTCTCTTCAATTCTTCTCTAATCTATATACGGCTTTCCCAAGCATAACATAGATAGTATATAGAACCAAATTGCTGGCCAAACAATTAAGCAAGTAAATGCAGAATTGAAGAAACAACCATATATTGAGTGAACTATAATCAAGGTTAAGTTAATGTCGAATAACAATATTCATGGCTAAACCACAACCCTAGAAAAATGGGTGTTTAGCCACTCATACTAGAATCAAACAATTGCATAAGTTTTGCATAAATGGAAAATACTAGAATAAGATGAAGAAAACTGATAATCCTTTGCTTCCTCAATGATCTTGTGTGTATCTTCTCTCCAAAAATGGCATCCTCCTTTCAAAGTTGTGTTTTTGGGTCCATTTATATGTTTGGGACAAACCCTAAACGTGTAGGATACTTCTATTCAAACCGGGAAATACTTAAAACCTTCTAAACTCGGAATTTACCAGACCAGGGACCCCAGGCGTTAAGCCCCAAACGCCTAGCTATAGCCTGGGTAGGCCAGGCGTTTGGGCTCTAACGCCCCACTATAGCCTGGGTAGGCCAGGCTTTAAGCCCCAAATGCCCCACTAAAGCATGGGCAGGCCAGGCTTTAAGGCCAAAACACCCTACTATGGCCCGGGTCACTCCTCTTCAACTCTTGAGCGTACTTTTGACGTTTATGCACTCATTTAGCTCGGCTTCCATCTCCAATTCACCTACACATGAAATAGACTCCATTATGCACATATGACGTGTATTTTTATCACAAAAGCACATAAAATATAAGGTGTATAATGCTTAAAACTATGGATTCTAGCCACGCATCAGCGTGACAGTCCAAGATGGCATAATAAGGTGACAACCAATCCATGCCCAATATGACATCAAAATCGACCATGTCAAGAAGCAAAAGGTCTACACTTGTTTCAAGACCCTCAATAATGACTACGCACGAACGATATACACGATCTACAACAATAGCATCCCCCACCAACGTAGACACATAAACAGGGACACTCAAAGAATCGCGAGGCACAACCAAATACGAGGTAAAATAGGATGACACATAAGAATAAGTAGACCCTAGATCAAACAAAACTGAAGCATCTTTATTACCAACTGAAATGGTACCTGTGATAACTGCATAGGAGGACTCCGACTCGGGTCTGGCTGGGAATGCATATAATTTAGGCTGGGGCCCACCACCCTGAACTGCATCACCGGGAGGACCTCTGACAGGTGGTCCTCCACCTCTAACGGGCTGGCCACCACCTTTAGCAGGTTGGCCTCCACCTTTAGCATGCTGACCTCCACCCCTAACATTCTCTACCTCTGACTACCTGACCCCTACCCATGGCTGGCTGGGAAGGTGGTGCTGCAGCTGGTTCCGGAACTAAATCATGAGAATTTTGGTACTGAGGCTGACTACCTATAAATTTCGGACAAGATCTCCGAATGTGCCCATAATCACCACACTGATAACACCCATCTACTGAGGCTGACTTTGACGAATCGGTTGACCACGATAATAACTCTGAAGAAGGGGTGCTCTGATAGGAGCTAACTGATCAGAATAAGGCAAGTAAGAGCCACGACCACCTGAAGCACCATGGGACGTCTGAAGTGCTGAATAAATGGCCTGGAAGAATGGCCTCTACCCTGAGTATCTCCGCCTCCAGACGAGGCACCGCTGAATCTACCAGAATGGCGAGGTCTCTTGTTTGACCCCTGATATCCCATACCGAGAACCGTCTCGACTCTCCTAGCCACATTGGTCGCATCCTGAAATGAAATCTCAGTCCCTGTCTCCTTATCCATCCGCAACCTGATGGGCTGGGCAAGACCCTCAATAAATCTCCTAACCCTCTCTCTCTTAGTAGGCAACAAAAGAATAGCATGTCGAGCCAAATCCACAAAACGATTCTCATACTGGGTAACTGTCATGCCGCCCTACTGAAGACGCTCAAACTGACGACGCTTCTCTTCTCTGGTAGTGATAGGCAAAAATTTCTCTAGAAAGAGGTGAGAAAACTGATCCCAAGTCAGAGCAGGCGACCTAACTGGTCTAGTCAACAAATAATCCCTCCACCATTTCTTGGCAGAACCAGTCATCTGAAATGCAGTGAAGTCGACCCCATTGGTCTCCAAAATATCCATATTACGAAGAACCTCATGACAGATGTCCAGATATTCTTGAGGATCCTCTGAAGTAGCACCACTGAAGTGAATAGGGAAAAGCTTGATGAACCTGTCCAATCTCCACAAAGCATCGGTGGACATAGATGCCCCATCAATGGAAGGCGCTGGAGCAACTGGTTGAACTACTCCAACTGGATTAGTTGCTCGGTTCTGAACCGAAGGAGTAGTCTGATTAGGAGTGTGGGAAGCAGGAGTATGGACCCCTCCTCCAGCCTGAGATGCGGCTGCTGCAACAGGGAGTGCGACAGTCTGGGCTACACTCTCCATAAGGCCCACTAATCTGACCAAAGCATCCTGAAGTACCGGGGTAGCAATAAACCCTTCTGGAACCTGAGCTGGTCCAGCGGGAAGGACTGAGCTGGATCTCCCAATCAATCTCAATCTGGGGATCCGCAGTTGGGGCTGCAGTATGAGCAACGGGCTGAGTCCTGCCCCTGCCTCGGCCTCTGACGTGACCTAGGCCTTTGCCCCTAATAGGAGCTGCTGCTGCTGGAAGATCGGATTGTTGGTTAGCGGAAGAAGAAGCACGTGTTCTCTCCATCTGCGAGAGAGTAGAAGAGTTCAATCAGTATTTTGAGAAACCAAGAGTCGCACGACAATGTAGAAATAAAAACTAAGTTTGTTCCTAACTTCATAGCCTCTGCAAGATAAGTACAGACGTCTACATACCGATCCCTCAGACTCAATCAAGCTTGTTCGTGAATTGTGAGACCTATGCAACCTAGTGTTTTGATACCAATTTGTCACGACCCAAATTTCCAAACCACGGGATCGTGATGGCGCCTAAATCAATACTTACTAGGCAAGCCAATGTTAGAAATTTACTAACCATTTTCTTTTAAAGTTACCTACACATAATAGAACAATTCAGAATAAATACGAATCTAATACTTTCCACTAGATAACTTCATGAAATACGAATGACGATCAATAATTAAACCGAACCACGAACTAAATATATAACTATAAAACTACCCCAGGGTCTGGTGTCACAATTCACGAACTACTAAGAATACTACAAATAATGGCTGAAAGAAGTATATATGTCTGTTTCGAACGAAATAAAACAGCGTCTATAAAGAAAAGAGAAGACTCTAGGAATCTGTGGATGCCAGCAGATCTACCTCGTGTCTCCGAACGAAAATGCTCAACTACTAAGATCTCCAAACTCTGGCCGGTACCTGGATCTGAACAAAAAAGTGCAGGGTGTAGTATCAATACAACCGACCCCATGTACTGAGTAAGTGCCGAGCCTAACCTCGACGAAGTAGTGACGAGGCTATGGTGTGGCATTAACTACATAACATGTAAACAATGTATATAATAAAGTAAGAAAGAAACAATAATAATAAACTCGATAACCAGTAACTTGCAATAGTAAATAAAAGAAACAACTCTGATAACTCTTTTCAGATGTCAATTATAATCAATTCCTCAAAATTCGAAGGTTCAATTTTTAATCACAATAAAATCAGAGTATGAAAACCTTTATAATAAAAACCGGAGTTTTCCAAATCCTTATTTTCGAAAATCAGTAAAACATAAATATTCACCCTTATCGCTCCTTGTTGTGGCGTGCACCCCGCTCCCACATGTCCACCCTTATTGCTCCTCCCTATATATATATCACCCTTATTTCTCCTGTTGCGGCGTGCAACCCGATCCCACCTGTCCACCATTATCACTCCTTGTTGCGATGTCCAACCCGCTCGCACCAGACATATCATATCAGTTTATTCATAAAAACCTTCACAATTCAGGCCTAGCCTTTCACAATATTTTACATCAACAATTGTAAACAGAAGCTGTAAAACTCATAAACCTCATCAATTATCACTTCGTAACGAAGCCAACCGGAATTTATATACATATCGTAACACTGACATCCATCTCAATCCTTATGTAACATAACAAAACCAAAGGAACAACCAACACTTCCAAAATACTTGAAGCAATACTTAACAATAAATCAACGAATCCAAATAGACATATAAACGTCAATGATCATGAAGCAATTAAATCTGGAAACAAATAATTAGAAATTAGGGAATGGATCATGTTTAACAGACCATTTGGTGGTGCATATATAGATAATCGTCACCTCACCTATACACCACACACATGCGAATTCACATAGCATTTAAGTTGGGGATTCTGATTCCCTCAAGTAAAGGTTAAACCAAACACTTACCTCAAATTCGCAGGCCACTCACTGCTCAATTACCTCTTTTCCTTTCGAATTCACCTCCAACACACCCGAATCTAATCATAATTAGCTTGATATCATTAATTAAGGCTAAAGGAAGTAAATTTACTGAAAAATTATGATTTTCCTAAGTTTTCTAAAAAAAAATTAAAACCCGACCTCGGGCACGCTTGGTCCAAACTCGGGGGTTCGGACCAAAATTTTCCGTTTACCCATTCACCCCCAAAACCGAATATGCAATTAGTTTTGAAATCCGACCCCAATTCAAGGTCAAAATTTGATTTTTACAAAATTTCCTAATTCTACCCAAACCCTCAATTTTTACCATGAAAATTCTTGATTTTGGATGAAAAGTGATGAAAAATATTGGGTAATTGAAAGAGAAGAGTTTAGGATTGATTGCCAACACCTTTGGGATGAATTTTTGTGAAGAAAATCGCCTCTAGGTCTTTGTAGTTCGAAAATAGGTGAAAAATAGCTTATGCCCGTTTTAAAACTAGTTTTTATATGACTGGGCAGGCCTTCATGGCGTTCACGATGGGTCAGGCCCAATAGCCTTCGTGTTCGCATTGGATTGTCTGCGTTCACAGAGCTTTAACTCCATGGGCCATCGCGTTCGCGGCCATGTAGTTGAGTTCGCATAGAGCAAATGGGTTCCTCCTCTCCCAGGTCCAATTAACTCTTCTTGTTAGCGATGGCCTGGCCGCGTTCGCGAAGGGTTTCCCCCTAGTTCTTCACGTTTCCATGGCCACATGTTCGCATGGAACAAAAATGACCCCAGTGAAATTCTATCCTACACGTTCGCGAGTGAGGCCACGCGAACGCGAAGAATAAATTGACTGTGAACCAGTAGCAGAAAAATAACAGAAAATTCTAAGTTTAAATCATCCTGTAGCGTGCCCGAAACTCACCCGAGCCCTCGGAGCTCCAAACCAAACATTCTCGCAAGTCTATAATCATCATACGGACTTGCTCGTGTGATCAAATCATGAAAATAACATTTAAAACTATGGATTTAACCTCCAAACTCATCATTTTTCTCAAGAACACTCAACTTCTGCTATTTCTCAACCGGACGTCCGAATCACGTCAAATCAACTCTGATTCTTACCAAATTTCACAGGTAGGATGTAAACATCATAACAAACCTGTATCGTGCTCCGATACCAAAATACTAGCCTGATACCAATGGTTTCAAACATTAATTCATTTCTTTATTTCATTAAGAATCAAGCAAAATAATTTCTTTCAAAAATTGATTTCTAAGGCTAGGGACCTCGGAATCCAATTCCGGACATATGCCCAAGTCCCATATTTTACTGCGGACCTCCGAGGATCGTCGAAAACACAAATCCGGGTCCGTTTACTAAAAATATTGAACAAAGTCAACTAAAACCAAATTTTAAATTCCAAAAATTACTATTTCTCATATTTTCACATAAAAGCTTTCCGGTTTCATGCCCAGACTGCGCACACAAATCGAGGTAAATAAAATTAATCTTTTTAAGGCTACTGAGCCCGAAATGAAGTCTTAATTTATAAGATGACTCTATGGGTTGTCACATTAACAAGGAAAATCCATTTAGTCTTCTCAGACAAGTTCTCCTTCAATTAGAATCATTTGAGTTTGGATTTTAGTAGAATATGCACATATAGATCAACATAATTTTATACAATATTTGGTTGGTACTCCTATTGTCCCAATAGAAATTAACATTAATTATTTAATTAGTACTCCTCGTGTCCTTATTTATGTGACACTTTTCGTTTCCCGCAATTCAAACTTTTTAATTCTGACAGTATATTGGAGCGTAGAATCTGTAAGTTTTTCCAAATAACATTTATATATTTGGAAATTATGTAAAAACTACTATAATTCACAATAATTAATAATTTAAAATATTTATAAGGCATATAAAATAATTGCGGTTAAGGAATAATTGGGATTTCATTTGACTTTCTAAACCCGAACGCCGTCACATAAATTGGGATGGAGTGATCGAGTATAACATACAGTTGGTTGTTGCATTTGTTTTCTTCGTAGGTTTTAGGGTCATCATCATTATGATCAACCTCATTTAATACATCATCTTGTAACATTAGATTTAATTTTG
Source organism: Nicotiana knightiana (assembly GCA_005239525.1). NCBI lineage: Eukaryota > Viridiplantae > Streptophyta > Magnoliopsida > Solanales > Solanaceae > Nicotiana > Nicotiana knightiana. The sequence goes on along the minus strand of ML408476.1, from coordinate 50,896 downwards.
TTAGTACATGATGTTCTCGTGTAGACCTTCTAAGAGGTGCTTGTATAACTTATTCACCTTGTGCTGGATTTGGTTGTTGTTAAATTTGGTTTGGAACCGGTTCATTAACCTGTTCTTGAACTACATTTAGTTCTTGAACTTCAACCGTTGAAGATGGCTGCTTCCTTGTCAACTTCAAAACATCCAATAAAGGTTATTCAACTTGTGTCATGACCTTGATTTTGTGTTGATTCATTAGTTTCTTGAACTTCATCAAGTTCTAATTCTCCTCTATAATTTCCTTCCAAAAAAAATTCCCTTTCCAAAAAGGTTGCTCCTCTAGCCACAAATATTTTATGGTCAGAAGAGTGATAGAAATAATCTCCCATTGTTTCTTTGGGATATCCAATGAACCTACACTTATCAGATCTTGAGTTAAGTTTATCAGACTGCGGTCTCTTAACATAAGCTGGAAAACCCTAAACTTTAATATGTTTAAGGTTAGGCTTGCGTCATTCCATATCTCATAGGGTGTTGTAGAGACTGACTTAGTGGGAACTTTATTAAGTAAGTATGTTGCTGCTTCCAAAGCATATCCCCATAAATATGTTGCTGCTTCCAAAGCAAATCCCCATCATAGATCTCACCATACCTAATAAGGTTCGATTTCTCCTTTCAGACACACCATTATGTTGTGGTGTTCCTGGAGGTGTCCACTGTGAGTGAATCTCATTCTCTTTGAGATACTTAGTAAAATCTTCACTAAGATATTCTCCACCTCTATCAGACCTTAGTACTTTGATACTTTTGCCAGTCTGTTTCTCAACTTCACTACGGAACTGTCACGACCCAAAATTTACCTAGTTGTGATGGCACCTAACCCAACCCATCAGGTAAGCCAATTAACAACTATCCAATTTAATGAGCTTCTAACAACTACCCAAGGACTGGTAGTACAAATTATGAGCTTCTAAGATTTTGAATTTACAAAGCTGGTATGAAATAAAGTACATCATCTGTTTGAAATATACCTGAACAGATTAAAATCCTAAATCTACCAAGATCAAGAAGCAGCTATGACCGGAACACAGGTACATCTTCAAATCCAGCTCATGTCGTGCACATCAACATCAACATCCAACATATGCACACAAGGTGCAGAACTGTAGTAAGTAACAAACCTAACCTTAGATTGAAAGTAGTGATGAGCTGGAACAAAGGTTAGAGTCCAACACCGATAGACAACAACAACTCATAAAAACATAATAGAAGTGATAAAAGAAGTAACTCAGAGATATAGTGCTCAGCTCGGTCGCAGTTTCAGAAAATAGGTATGATTTTCAAGTATGTTAGTGGAAACCCAAATCTTTTACCGAAATCACCTATATATGAGTACGCTTGTAAAACTATAATTTTTCCCAAAAATTTCAACAGGTAAAGGTTTCAGTTTCAAATAGCATGAGGAAAGTACATCTCTATGCCTACATGTCAATGTGTATGTGAAGTCACGAACGACGCAATGTCGTACAACATGAGGAAAATGCATTTCTATGTCTGTATGTCAAGTGTGCATGTCGAATGCAATGCAACTCGGTGATAAAGCCATATGCATACTCTCATAGTATCAATTCACTCAGTCCTCCCAGTCAAATGCTCGGCACTCGCACTCGGCACTCACACTCAATAGGTACCTGCGCTCACTAGGGGTGTATACAGACTCTGGAGGGGCTCCTTCAGCCCAAGCGCTATAATGAGCCAATCATGGCATGAATCCGCACGGACAACTCACGTGCCATAGTATCAATATCTGGATCCGCAAGGATAAATCACATGCTGCAGGGATAACTCATGTACCATAGTATTAATATCTGGATCCGCACGGATAACTCACGTGTTGCACAGACAACTCACGTGCTATAGTATCAATAACCTCACAATTAGACCCTCGGCCTCACTCAGTCATCAATCTCTCCAGTCTCTCAGGCTCACAATGTCATGAAACTAGCCAAAGTGATGACATGATGTATCAATAAATAACAACAGAGACTGAGATATGCAATGAATGTATATGACTGAATACGAAATTACAATTTAAACATATAATTCGACAACAGAAATGACCTCAGTGGGTCCCAATAGTACCAGCATTTGCCTAAGCATGATTTCTAACATGAGTCATGATAAGTAGGGATTTTGACTGCTTATTTGCTCTCTTTTACTTATGTTTAGCTCAAAATACTTAAAGGTATTCTTGAAAATTAATGAAATGTGCTTTCTTGCAGGAATATTAGGAGACGAGCTAAACAAATGAAAGTCAACTCATGAAGGAGTAAAATTGGACAAGGACAAAACAAAGAAAAAAAGAGCAAAGTGCGGACCGCACAATACTGTGTGCGGCCGCGACTATGAAGAGCCACTGTCAAAATCCTTCACAAAGTACGGACCGCACAATTATTGTGCGGCCACATAAAATAAGGTTCAGAGAGATGGTGTTTTGGGGGCCTGAAGAAGTGCGAACCACATTATTATTGTGCGGCCGCAAAATGCTAATGTGTAGCCGCACTCATAAATGCCTGTCCCCAGAAATCACCCATGTCCAACTCAAGTCCAAGATGCGTCCTCACTCAGAAATGTACAATCTGCAAAATAGAAGAAGTGCGGCCGCACCCCAGAATTCTGCTGTCGTATAAGGCTATCCTGTCAAGTCTGCTTTGAAGTACGGACCACACACAAAGATGTGTGTCTGCAAAACCTCCGTAGGGGAAATTTTGTTCCATAATTTCAGGTGGGTATAAATAGATCTTTTTGTCAAATTTAGATTAAGTTTGAACACCTGAGAATAGATAACCGTTTTTCATTTACTGTTTTGGGTAACTTTGTAATAGTTTATCATTTTAACATTAGATTTTCTTCTCTTAATCATCTATTATGAGTTTAATATTAGTTTCTTAATTATTTTCTTCAATTTTATCCATGAGTAGCTAATTTCTTAGCTAGAGTTGTGACCCAACCCTAGTGTGGTGCTTAATGGGTATTTAATTTAGGGCTTGTTTGTGATTGGGTGTATGATATTTAGCCTAGTTCTTGCTTGAATTTAAGAAGTAATGGTTGCAAATATTGATTCATGCCTAATTGGCCTAGTCTTTACTTGAGAAAGAGAGACTAAGTCTTGGAAAACTTGGCTAACAAGGAATTGAGTGAACTCAAGAAATTGATAGCCCAAATTAAAGGGTCAAATCTAGAGATAGTAAGACCCGACTTGAGCATCTATCACTAGTTTTGTGAACTACCCATTTGGACTTGAGACAGCCAAATTGGGCAAAACCCACTCAAACTACCGAGAGTTATAGAGTGGGTAATTGCGTGTGATTTCTATATTACACACCGATCAATCAAACCTGCCCTAAAGACCACAATCCATTAGGTAACCACCTAGGTATAAGTCACGACCCTAGATATTTTGTAAACTTGAAAAACTACAACACCAAAAACATTGTTCCTTAGCTTTACAATTACAAACATTAGCATAAAAATTAGAAGTAGATCAAAACAACCGAATATGTGGAAGTGCATCTTGGGAACGTCATACACTTAGTCTAGGTATATACCTAATCCCAACCAATCTCTCTGTGGAATCGACCCCGACTTGCGTTGGGTAAATATAATTGCATCGACCGCTTCACAATCCCAATTAGTAGTCTGGATTTTGGCGACATCAATTTTTGGCGCCGTTGCGGGGGAGCTAAATCGGATTTAGCTATATATTTGGTTTTGTGTGTGACTTGTCTTCTTTTCCTTCCGGGTTACTAACTCTTTTGTGAATTGATTATAGGTACAAAAATGGCTCTCAACAATGATCCCCTCGGAAATTTGTTGTTGGGGGAGGAAGTGGACGATGACCAAGGCGATGAGGTTCCTCCTGAACCTCAAGCAAATAGGCGAGGCCGACCGCCTCATGATAATATTCCCGTACCTTACCCACCTCCACCAAGAGCGTCTCCACACCGGGTGTTTCCGAACGAAGGTTACACAAGTGACATAGTCCTGCCCCGTATTAGGGCGGGCAACTTCCAAATCACCAATATGATGCTTAAATTTCTAGAGCAACTGGGATTCTTCACCACGGCTCCAAGTCAAAATGCATACAAGAACCTAAAAGGGTTTGTGGATACTTGTTGGGGGAGAAAACAAACCAACGTCTCTGAGGATGCTCTAAGGTTAAAGCTATTTCCCTTGCACTATTTGGAGCGCTGACTTTGCCAAAGCTCTATGTGATCTAGGGGCGAGTATCAACTTGATTCCCTACTCGGTGTTCAGAACTTTGGGAATTGGGAAACCAAGACCCACATCTACTAGGTTGAAAATGGCGGATCGTACTATGAAGAGACCATTGGGTATTATTGATGATGTGTTGGTTCGTCTTGATAAGTTCATCCTTCCGGCGGACTTTGTGATTCTTGATTGCGAAGTAGACTATGAGGTTCCTATTATCTTGGGTAGACCTTTCCTTGCTACGGGGAAGGCTCTTGTTGATGTGGAAGCCGGTGAGCTCACCTTCCGGGTGGGCGATGAAAATGTGGTTTTCCATGTATACAAATCTATGAGGCAACTGGATAGCAATGAAGTTTGTTTGTTCGTGGACTTAGTGACCGAAGTGATTGTTGATGTTGCTAGTGCCGCGATGAATGTTGATGACACTTTGGAAGTCGTATTGCTTAATCATGATGATGATGAGAAGTAAGGCTATATGGAATGTGTAAATGCATTGCAAGGAATGGGGTCGTACACTTATGAACCCCGAAAGTTGTCCTTAGATCTTGAGAATCAGAAGACTCATCCAACAAAGCCCTCAATCGAGGAGCCTCCCACTTTGGAGTTAAATCCATTGCCTCCACATCTCAGGTATGAGTTTCTTGGCCCAAGTTCTACTTTACCGGTTATTCTTTCCTCTTCCTTGACTAACGTGCAGGTAGATTCTACTTTGGCGGTGCTCCAAAAGAGGAAGAAATCTATATGATGGAGATTGGCGGATATTCGGGTATAAGCCCTGCCTTTTTCATGCACAAGATTATTTTGGAGGAGGATGCTAAATCCTCCGTTGAACATCAAAGAAGATTAAATGAAGCAATGCAAGAGGTGATGAAGAAGGAGATCATAAAATTGTTGGATGCCGGGGTTGTTTACCCCATTTTCGATAGCTAGTGGACCTCTTCGGTGCAATGTGTCACAAATAAAGGGGGCATGACTGTGGTAACAAATCACAAGAACGATCACCGGGTGGAGAGTGTGCATGGACTATAGGAAAATCAACAAAGTCACTCGGAAAGATAATTTCCCGTTTCCATTTCTTGATCAACAACATATTCCATCCGGTCTACTATGCTAGTAAGACCATGAATGATACCCGAGTCAACTACACAGTGACCAAAAAAGAGCTCCTTACTATTGTCTTTGCTATTGAGAAGTTCTGCCCGTACTTGATGGATACAAAAGTGATTGTCCACACCGATCATGTTGCGCTTTGATATTTGGTGAACAAGAAAGATTCAAAAGCAAGATTAATGCGGTGGGTGCTTCTATTGCAATATTTTTATCTAGAGATTCAAGACTGCAAGGGTAGTGAAAACCAAGTGGCAGACCACTTATCTCATTTGGAGGAGGAGGGGAGGCCACATGACGGCCTTGAGATAAATGATTCCTTCCCCGACGAGCAACTTCTAGATACTTCAATGACTGGGATGTCATGGTTCGCCGACTTATCCAATTATCTTGTGAGTGGTATTGTACCGAATGAGTTCTCTTCAAACCAAAGGAAGAAGCTCAAACGGGATTGCCTTGACTATTATTGGGATGAGCCGTATCTGTTCCAAATTTGTAGCGATGGTGTGATTCGATGATGTGTACCAGAGGAGGAACAAGTGGAAATGCTTGAGGCTTTCCACTCTTCACCATATGGTGGTCACCATGGTGGAGCTAGAACGGCAACAAAAGTGTTGAGTTGTGGATTCTATTGGCCTACTAATTACAAGGATGCTAGCGATCTCATCAAGCGTTGTGATGAATGTCAAAGGGCCGGTAGGATTTCTTAGAAAAATGAGATTCCCCTCACCACCATCTTGGAGATTGATATTTTTTATGTGTGGGTCATTGATTTCATGGGTCCGTTCGTGAGCTCTTGTGGGAACTTTCATTTTGGTAGTTGTGAATTACGTGTCAAAATGGGTTGAAGCCGTGGCTTTACCCAACAATGAAGCTCTAAGTGTGGTGGCATTTTTGAAAAAGAACATCTTCACGAGATTCAGTACTCCAAGGGCCATTATTAGTGATGGGGGATCACACTTTTGCAAAAAAGCTTTTGATACCTTACAAAGTATGATGTCACTCACAAAGTGTGGACCCCCTATCATCCTCAAGCAAGCGGGCAAGTGGAAGTCTCCAACCGGGAGATCAAGAGTATTTTGTCAAAGACGGTGAATGCCAACCGGACGGATTGGTCAAAAAAACTTGATGATGCTCTTTGGGCTTATAGGATGACTTACAAAAAATCGATTGGAATTTCTCCGTATCGGTTAGTGTTCAAGAAAGCTTGTCACCTCCCGGTGGAACTTGAGCACAAGGCTATGTGGGCATTGAAGAAGCTTAATCTCGAATGAGATGTCGCTGCCAACTTGAGGATGGCACAATTGCATGAGCTTGATGAATTCTGATACCATGCTTATACAAGTTCGTCCTTATACAAGGATATGAAATACCTCCATGATAAATACATCTGAAACAAGGAGTCCAAAGAAGGTGATCTTGTACTATTGTTCAACTCTTGGTTGCAGATGTTTCCGGGAAAGTTGAAGTTCAACTGGAGTGGTCCGTTATAGGTTGTGCATGTGACACCTTTTGGTGCATTAGACTTGAAGAACAAAAATGATGAAGTGTTTAGAGTCAATGGTCACCGGGTGAAACATTATCTTGGCAAAGTTGATGATGGCCACATCGTGGCGTTAATCCATTTCAAGTGAATGATGTTAACCTGCATCGTGCTGCGACGTTAAATCAGGCACTTCTTGGGAGGCAACCCATATTTCTTTTCATTTTTCACTTTTTTCGTCGTTAGATAGGTTTTGTTTTGATCTAACTGATTTTGAAGTGAATTGCAGGAATGAGTGTGCATTGCAAGGACTGTATTCGAAAAATTGGCCAAGTGTTGAAAAAGTGCGGACCGCGCATTTATTGTGCTGACCGCACAGTTGTGAATGCAACCATAGACAAAACTCTGCGGCCGCACAACTGGGGACCCAAAAATGTGAACTCTTTGAAGTTTTGAGTTGCAGAGAATAGGCCATCCCGCGGCCGCCACACAAAAATGTGCGGACCGCACAAATTTCTGCGGCCGCACTCACTTTTGTGAAGACCGCAGAATCTCAGCAATGGTCCAGGTAAAGAGTGCGGACCACACTCAAAATTGTGCATCCGCACTCAGCTCAATTTTTGACCAACTTGGTCAACCTATAAATAGGACCTCTGAACACTATTCAACACTTTACACACTCTGAGTTCTTGAGCCTAAGCAAACACTGTGCACCACAAACTAGTTCACATTCCATACTCGTTTCATCAAGTTTAGATTCTCATTTGCATCCTTCATCATAGGCATGTTCAATCCATGTTAGAATTTTTCCATTTTTCTTAATTTTTTTTCTTGATTAGTATAGTTGTTTGTACGCCTAAAATGTAAAATGTTCTTCATGTGTGCTTAAAAATTGTATGGTTAATGTCATGTATGCTTAATGGGGACTGGATAGACCATTCATCATGCTTAATTTGCAAATACCATGTCTAAATTGTGAAAAAATGGCAAAAATCTACACTCACTGCCATGTAATTTCAAATTATGTTGTCGCCCATAAAATTGTACGGTTCGCATATCTTAAAATTAGAACAAATATATGCATGAAAAGTGAGGATCGCACTCAAATTTGTGGGGTCTGCAGAAAAATGTATGCGGCCACACTTTGGAACTTCATAGAACCAGTGTTCTCAACTCGGAATTGTGCGGCCGCACTCAAAATTTTACGGTCCGTACTTCAGGATGTGCGAACGCACTCAAAATTATGTGGTACACACTTCAAGATACATGATCGCACTTCAAAATTGTGTGGTCCGCACATGGCAGTCTGTGGACGCGCTCAAAATTGTGCGGTCCATATTGTCTCTTCTGTACAATGTTTTTCTGTAGCTGTTTACATTGTTTTAAAATCTAACTGACTTATGTGACTTGTTTTGCAGACAATGGTTCGATCACGTGGTAGAGGCGATACATCTAAAGGGAGAGGTGATCCCTCTCGAGGCTGAGGAAAGGGAACTCACCCACTGGGGGTGCAATCAAAAGAAATTGCTAAAAAGCCGACTACTCGGAGAGGTAGGGCCACAGAGCCCTTAGAATTTAGTCATATGACCCTTCTAGGGAAGCCTCCGAGGGACATTCAGTGGAGATACAGCCTGAGGCCCAGTCCCAACCACCACAAACCACTGGGAGATATCAATTACGCAACGAACCCTCCAATACAACAAGTCCTTATGAGGGTTCCGATTCCGGTAGCCAGGGTTCATAGCCCTCCTCTACACCTTCTCCTACTGCACCACTTGTAGTTGATGATGATGATGTCCCTGATGATGGTAGAGGAGGTGACACTCGAGTCGACAGCCTAGAGTGGTCAAAGAAGAAAGAAGCATGGGAGGATAGGTTTGTAAGTTTGACGGCCTTCACAAGATTCAGAGAGTGGCAGCCCCAGAGATCGCTCACATTTGATTGACAGTTCTTAATGAAGGGGATTTGGATAAATACAATCCAAATGTCCTTAGACAGTTCTGGGAGCGCAAGGGGTGGATATGGTTCCCCCAGAGTGTCATTGATGCAAATGATCATTTGGTACGGGAGTTTTATGCCAATGTGGCACACATCAAGAAGGGTACCAAAGTGACTAAAGGGAGAAACCTGAAGGTCAGATTCGATCAATGCACTCTGAACACATATCTGAGGTTTTAAGAGGTAGAAGTTGTTCAGTACATGGAGAAGCTTGATATGGGTGATGCAGCTCGCCCTTGGCTAGCTGAGATTTTGGCTGCTCTAGAACAACCAACACCGTGGATCACAGCAGGGGTTCCTATCTTATGGGCTACCCTAAATTTTGAAGCAAAAGGGTGGAAGACCTTTGTGTGCAGCCGAATTGACCCAAGCAGGAATGAGAACAATCTTCCACTCCCCTGAGCAGTTTTGGTGGCATCTATTGTGGCCGGGTACCTAATCAATGTGGGTGCCATCATGTCGGCCAACATGACAATAGCTGCCCGAAAAGGTGAAAGCTTCTATCCGTATCCCAACACCCTCACAGAGTATTTCAACAATGCAGAGGTGGAGCCAAGGTCTATTGATACAAAAGTGAGGGCCAAGAATCCTTTCTCATGGTACTCCCTACAGGGTCTGGACAACCCAAAGTTCAAGGATAAGGCAACTAACACCTTTGGTCAGTCTGATAAGCCATCGGTGGTGGTTTCAGAGTTTGATGCTGAGCCATTGGTGGTGGTTTCAGAGTCTGCTGCCAAGCCATCTACAGCTCCCATGCCTTCCATAACAGCGGGGCCTTCCACCGGGACAACTGACATGCCACCACCTTCATCTTCTAGACCATCAGGTTCACTACCAGTGTCGGCTTCATCCAGTTATCCATTCACTGCACTGCACTGCGAGTCTCCCATACATCGGTGAGTCTCAACAACTGGATGAAGGCAGCTACTTCTAAGCTGTCTGACATATCCAATATTTTTGCATCACAGTCTTCTGATTTTGCTAAGCATTGAGGACAATGCTTGTTTTTATTGAGGGGATGGTCTATTTTGGTTTGATTTGATGACATTTGATGACATTGGCCTGTAATAACTTTATTACTCCTTTTCTTTTATCTTTATTTTCTCTTTCATTATGTATATATTCCTCCTTCTCTTTTGATGTATATATTCTATTCCCCTCGATTCATATATTCATTTGCCTTACTTTCAGTAGTTTATTTTATAGCTTCTTCATTTTATCTTCTTAATAGTATAACTTCTTATTTACTTTAATATCTTCTTTTTGGTTTGTTAGCTTCTTTTTACGTTTAAGTGAACAATAAGCCTTTGGTTTTCTTAATGCCACGGTTCTTTCCAAAGGTGGGTTTTGTGTGAATCGGGTGGATCTTCCTGACGATGGATGGCATGACAACCTTCTTAAGGGATTGAGCCCGTTTTTAATGTTTAGGGACCACAACAACCGCATTCAAGATTGAAAATCGCTAATGGTTCAACTAAACTACTCGATGATTGCCTAAGTCAACACAAGAGTCACTAACTAGAGCCATTTCTTTCCAAAAACTTGTTTTTAACTATAAGCGTGTAGTTAAGTGTGTTGGTACCAAGTGAAGCATGCTTGACCCTTATTTATTCATTAATACTATTGTTTCTACTCTCGACTCTATTCTCTTTAACAATCTAGTTGTGTGAGAGGTGAGGTATTTTGTTACAAGTCCAAGTACCCGTGCGAATGGTCTAGAACTTGCCTCGAATGTGTTTCTAGGCAAAATTCTAAGTTAGCTTGGCTTGAGAAGTGATTGTAGGCTCTCCTTTACCCATTTTAAAACCTTCCATGGCCCACCAATTATGTCATCCTTAGTTAACCCTTTTTAGCCTAAAGCCTCTTTTATTCGATAACCACGTTACAAGCCTTTACCCGTTTTATAGTGACACTCTCTTGGCACTCGAGCTTTCCTTAGCACTCATGAGAAACAAATGGAAAAAACATAAGTTTGAGGGAGAGACGAGGAGTTTGAAGATGGTATCAAGGAAAAAAATGAAATGAAATGAAGAAGAGGAAAGGCAAAGAAAAATAAAGAAAGAACAAAACAAAACACAAAAAGAAAGTGAATAGTGTGAAAGGGTTGAAAAAATTCAAAAGAAAGAAAAAAGTGCAAAGCATGGAGAAAACAAAGAAGGAGAATATGAATAGCATGACCATGAAAGATTGATGTCAATTCTCTCTAGTTTCCCTAAGGAAAAATAAAATGGCTCAAAGAGTCAGTAAAGTATGAGCCAAAAAGAGAAAAATGGAGTGCTAAAGGAAAGATGAATCAGTTCCATTCCAATATTTCCCTCCTTAGCACAAAAGCCTTTACTACATGCCGAAAAAGCCCTACGAGATTTCAAGCCGAGTAAGCTTCCATTAGTAGTGATCTACATGAGGGGCAAGCATATGATACTTAGACAGTCTTGTGACATTCTTTTGAGAGTGATGAGCGAAACCTTTTCAAGTCATTGAATTGAGTGCTACATTCGTGAGTGAGATGAGCTTCCGGAGAGTTTAGGAGGAGGAGTTTGGGATCCACAGTGACCTACATGAAAGTGCGAACTTCCTTGATGAATAAAGTCAACTCTTGATGCTCAAGTGTCACATTAGAGCTATTTGGGATTTAACATTCAAAACATGGCCTTGTTGATAATTCATGAGTGTGTGGGTAATTATTGAGCCCTATTGATGTGTGTTTGATTTAACTTAGGCCAGCTGAAATAACTTTTTTCTTGTGGAGGTCGGAATTACCTTATTTGCTTGAGGACAAGAAAAAGCTTAAGTTTAGGGGAGTTGATAATTAGGATTTTGACTGCTTACTTGCTCTCTTTTTCTTACGTTTTAGCTAAAAATTTCTTAAAGGTATTCCCGAGAACTAATGACATATGCTTTCTTGCAGGAATATTGGGAGACAAGCCAAAAAAATGAAAATCAACTCAAGAAGGAGTAAAATTGGATAAGGACCAAAATAAAGAAAAAAAGAGCAAAGTGCGGACTGCACAATACTGTGTGCGGCCGCAGAATATGAAGAGACACTGTCAAAATCCCTTCACAAAGTGTGGACTGCATAATTATTGGGTGGCCACAGAAAATAAGGTTCAGAGAGATGGTGTTTTGGGGGCCTGAAGAAGTGCGGACCGCACTATTATTGTGTGACCACATAATGCTAAAGTGAGGTCGCACTCATAAATGTGCGGTCCACAAAAATCGCCCATGTACAGCTCAAGTCTAAGAGTGTGGCCTTACTCAGAAATATACGGTCCACAAAATCAGAATAAGAGCGACCGCACCCCAGAATTCTGCAGCCGCAGAAGGCCATCCTGTCAAGTCAGCTTCGAGGCTTAGTTTAATCTTAGTTTCTTCTTTAGTTTCTTCAATTTTATCCATGAGTAGCTAATTTCTTAGCTAGAGTTGTGACCCAACCCTAGTGTGGTGCCTAATGGGTGTTTAATTTAGGACTTGTTTGTGATTGGGTTTCTGATATTTAGCCTAGTTCTTGCTTGAATTTAAGAATTAATGGTTGCAAACATTGATTCATGCCTAATTGACCTAGTCTCTACTTGAGAAAGAGCAATTAAGTCTAGGAAAATTTGGCTAACAAGGAATTGGGGTGAACTCAAGAAATTGATAGTTCCAATTAAAGGGTCAAATCAGAGATAGTAAGACCTGACTTGAGTATCTATCACTAGTTTTGTGAATTACCCATTTGGACTTGAGAAAGCCAAATGGAGCAAAATCACTCAAACTACCGAGAGGTATAGAGTGGGTAATTGCGTGTGATTTCTATATTACACCCTAATAAATCAAACCTTCCTTAAAACCCACAATCCGTTAGGTAACCGCCTAGGTAAAAGTCACGACCCTAGATCTTTTATAAACTTGAAAAATAACAACACCAAAAACATTGTTCCTTAGCTTTACAATTACAAACATTAGCATAAAAATTAGAAGCGGATCAAAACAACCGAATATGTGGAAGTGCATCTTGGGAACGTCATACACTTAATCTAGGTATATACCTAATCCCAACCAAGCTCTTTGTGGAATTGACCCCAACTCGCGTTGGGTAACTATAATTGCATCGAACACTTCACAATCCTAATTAGTGCTGTGAATTTGGGCGAAATCAAGTCACAACTCAGTTTCTCTAACACATAAAAATACATGGAAAAATACAATTTAATTGACTATGCAGCTCTACAGAATCGATTGAGTCTCAAATTCTACAGTGCACGCCCACACGCCCAGTAACGAACCAACCGTTTGTTTTGAGCTCTAGCACGTCGTTTGGCGGTTTAAGGCCTTGAGCAGCTTCATTTCAGGTATTATGACTTGTAGGCGTGGTCGGAACTGAATTTCGGGCAGTTCAGAGTCGAATTGGAAAGAAAGTTCTCATTCCGGAAGCCTTAAGTTGGAAGAATTGACTAAGATTGAATTTTTGAGTAAACGACCTCAGAATCAGGATTTGAAGGTTCCAGCAGGTTCGTATGCTGATTTGGGACTTAGGCGTATGTACGGAGCGGGTTTTGGATGACCCGGGAGCGTTTCAGCGCATCTTGTGGAAGTTAGTATTTTGGAAGAAATTTCAGAAGTCTGAGTTGAAGTGAATTTCAGTGTTATTGATGTTCGTTTGGGATTCCGAGTCTAGAAATAGCTCTGTATGGTGATTCTGGTGTTAGGAGCGCGATCGGAATTGAATTCGGAGGTCCGTCGGTCATTTTGGATTTATTTGGCTAAAGTTAGAAATTTGAAGTTTTTAAGAAGTCCGACCGGAAGTGAAAATTTTGATATCGGGTCGGATTCCGATTCCGAAAGTTGTGATAGGTCCGTAATATTGAATGTGACTTGTGTGCAAAATTTGGGGTCAATCGAACGCGATTTGATAGGTTTCGGCATCGAATGTAGAAGTTGGAAATTTCAAGTCCATAAAGATTTAATTGAGTTGCGATCCATTGTTTCGATGTTATTTGATGTGATTTGAGACCTTGAGCAGTTCCGCATTATGTTTTGGAATTGGTTGGTGTGATTGGATGGGGTCCCGGGGGCCTCGGGTGGATTCCGGGTGGTTAACGGATCGAATTTGGAATTTGAGAAAGGCTGAGGGATGCTGTCATCTGGTGTGACCGCACCTGCTGCGCTTTGGCCGTAGGTGCAGAGCCGCAGAAGCAACCTTGGTGTCGCAGAAGCGAAGGTGGCTGGCTAGACTAGGACCGCAGATGTGCTTGGCTCGCCGCAGAAGCGAGACCGCACCTGCAGATTTATAAGCGCAAAAGCGGGAATGGGCAAGGAGCCCTGGACCGCAAAAGCGGTGATGTGTCCGCACCTGCGGAATAACAGAAGCGGTCAAGTGACCGCAGGTGCGAGGGATCGCTAGGCAGTGTCTTTTAAAGACGGGGGTTTGACCCATTTTTCTTCCATTATCTCTTGGTGGGGCGATTTTTTGAGAGCTTCAAGTAGAGATTTTCGTCGTCTATGTCAAGGTAAGTTGTTTCCACTCATTTCAAGTTAAATACAAGGTTTGTATATAGATTTGGTCATGAAAATAAGTAAAAATTTGGGGGTTTGGTGGAAAGACCTAGAATTTGTAGTTTTGATTTTTACCATGAATTTGGGCATGAAATTTAGAGTAAATTATATATTTGAGTTAGTGAGGCTATAGGTAAAGTTTATCTTTAAAATTTTGGAATCCGGGCACGTGGGCCCGAGGGCAATATTGTCAACTTTCCGAGCGGAGTTAGGAATTTATATAAATTAAATATTTATAAGTATTAGAGTGTATTTTCATTGGTTTGCCCGTTATTTGGATAGTTTTGGGGCGTTGTGCATCAATTTGAGTCGTCGGAAGATCTTGGAAGCCGGTTATGGAACTTCGGAGCAAGATAAGTCTCCTTTATAACCTTGTAAGGGGGAATTGTCCCCATAGGTGAAATAATCAATCATGTGCTACTATTTGTGGGGGGCTACGTACGCACGAGGTGACGAGGGTCCATGCGTAGCTACTATTATGCTTATGTCCGGGTAATCTATGACCCAAAAGCATGTTTTATTTGCCGTACTTGTAACTTTAATGATAAATTTAAAAAAATGTTTAAACCTATCAAACTTGGCAAATGAACTTCTAGAAAAGATTTAAATACTATCCTCGTGACCATTAAAAGAGAACTTATCACTTCCTTGGGTAATTATTTTCCTGATAAAGTCTGGGTTTACTGTTTGAATGTGTGTATCTATGAGTACCTGCATCACATATATAATTCGCGAGCGGGGAAACTCTATTATTTATATGAGTACCTGCGTCGGATGTATAATTCGCGAGCGGGGTAACTCTTTTATTTATATTTGACCGCGTCGCATGTACGATTTACGAGCGGGGTAATAGATGCATCTATGGTTCAAGTCGTTCGACCCTTCGGCAGTGCACATTTTACATTTATCGTTGGTTCGGGCCGTTCGACCCTCGGTATTTCTTGTGCATGATATTTGCTGAGTACTTTCTGAGAGTTATAACTGCTTATTGGCCTTGAATTATAAATTGTCAGCTGAAATGATGAAGATTTAAAGTTTGTAAATGTGGAAGAAGTTGTTATTTCCTATCACTATTTCTTAATTACCTATGATAACCATGCTTAGTGTCACCCTTGATTTTATTAAATTGACCTCTAGCAAGTTTCAAATTCGACCTCTCGTCACTACCTCTTCGAGGTTAGGCGGGATACTTACTGGGTACTCGTTGTTATCATACTCATACTACACTTGTTGTGCATTTTTATTGCACAGGTACATGTATATCTAGTGGCCCCGCTTGACGCAGTGATGTGGCTGACCTGGAGACTTAGACGAGTTGCTCTCCTCGAGACGACCCGCAACCAACAGAGTCTTCCTCGGATGTATTTTACTTTCTTTACTGTCCCATTTGTATTCTGGACGGTTATTGTATTTCATTTGGTTTTTTCTTAGAAACTGCTCATGCACTTGTGACACCGGGTTCTGGGATGACTTTGGATGTACTTTTGATTGAATTATTTAAAACATCATTGTTTACTCGGTAACTTTATTTGATCTTTATATAATTAAATAAAAAGTAACAATTTTCAAAATACTAAAATAGGAATTTAATTAACTAATGAGTGTTGGCTTGCCTGACTGTGGTGTCTGGCGCCATCACGACCTTAATGGATTTTGGGTGGTGACAACGTGGTATCAGAGCACTAGGTTCCCTTAGGTCTCACGAGTCATGAGCAAGTCTAGTAGAGTCTTGAGGATCGGTACAGAGACGTCTGTACTTATCTTCGAGAGGCTACAGGGCTGTTAGGAGCACTTCCCTTCTTGATTCCTCGTCGTGCAATTTGATTCCTTTGAGGCTTATCTATGTTTCTTCTTACTCAATCTTACGCGTCGCGAAGCACTAACTATGAATCTAGAATTTGAGGAATTGTAATGGTACTAGATGTACGGTGCATGATGTTTTTCCATGTGTAGTTGGTTGGGGCTATTTTCGTTGCTCTGTGGGAGGATATTATGTTGTTTCAGCTTAGTAGCTGCGTTTCTGAGAGCTTTAAGGCTATGCTCAGGTTGTTATGATTCTTATGATTGGTTGTTGCACGGTATTTATAGGATGATTGCCCATATGTCGGGGAAATGAATGACCTGATAGGAGTTCTACTCGGGGCGTGATTCCGAGATTTCAGTATTTTATTTCCGGCAGAGAAAAAACAATTGGACTGTAAATGATCAGGTTCGGGTTGATAAAGTAATGAGATTGGGTGTTATGGTTTCTTCGGTTGCATTAGGTCAGAGTAATGTGAAGTAGTTTTGAAGAAGCGGATGTCAGAGATCGTGGTGTGCGGTGGCTCAGGATTGAATAATCATTTCTAATGCAGGCGGCTCGAGGAAGATGATCTTCAGAGAGTTTTGAGATTGTGACTGTCTGCTGGTTAAAGTGCTACAGAGAATGATATTTATTTTAGGCAACAACTTGGCAGCATACGATGAGAAAAGACATGTGGTAAGTGCCAGGCAATGGTTATATTTCTAGAAGGCCATGTGTAAGAAGCGAAAGTCGAGCAGTTGCTTAAAGGAGTGAGTTTGACCAAAGTGGGAGAGCGGCAGCGTAGCATATAACTTCTGTGGTAAGATAGATGCACATCTTGAGGAGAAGTTTGGAGTGATTTGATAATTTTAGTGGACGGTTATTGGGTCCACGGGCTTAAATTGAAATGTTGGCTACTATGACGGGAGATGAGATACAGCAGGAGAGAGTTGCTTGGTATGAAGAAGGATGCAATATATCTTTGAATTAGAAGATATTGTCGCGCATTTAGTAGATGTCCATGAGGAGCGGACGGACTGGTAAAGTTGGTAAATGAGAACAGGTGTAGGATGGGGTATTGATTTCGTAGAGATTGTGCAATACAGTGTCGTTGGAAGGTGTCAGTTGGTGATTTTCGCAGGTGGGTTATCTTTTGTGAGCAGGTCAGTGGTTGCGTGGTTGGCGGAGTTTTTGCGAGGGATTTACTGACTATTCAGCAAGGGGTTGGATATGAGAATGTGGATAATGACTCGGAGTGCTTGTGAAATACTAACGGAAGGATTTCAAAGAATTTGGCGAGTTAGTTATACAGGATCTTTTCAACAATGAAGGAAGATTCTTGGTGAGTTCCTGATTTGTGTAACAGCGGTTTCGGGATAAATGGGAGAGTTCCACCGCCTACGATTGGGTTGCATGGTTATCTACCGGCGAAAATTCTGGTCATCGGCATATTAGTGGGTTATTACAGCTAGGGGAAGAAGACATGATTAGTAATTGAGCATAGGATTTGACAAATCCTTATGGAATCAGGTTTAGGCTTTGGAAAGATTCAGGATTTATGCTTAGTACAGAGGTAATTTGCAAGGGAAGTGATTCAATCGGGTGCTTATTCAAGATGGGTGTTCAGGTACCAGTGAAGCCGTGGAGTTGATTGTATCGGGAACAAGCCAGAGTGGGTGACTCTCAATAGCGGTCCTAGTAGATTAAAAGGTTAGAATGTGGTGCCTAAGGATTTCAAGCCCGCGGTATGGTTGGGAATCGAGTTTTTGGAAACGGATTATGATAAGAGGCTCGGGGTGTTCTATGTTGTTCTCGGCTTGCAGTCCAGCATTTGGGAGGAATGAGAGGGAGCGAATTCGGGTTTGTAGTGGAATTTTCGAAATGGGTGTATCAGTGAGGATGTGAGCTTGCGCGCTAGGAGGGTGTGAGATGGTTCGTGGGATTTGAGACAGCATGGTATCGTGATGCAAGGCCACTCAGGGTGAGTGCGAATTGAGTTGCCATCATTTCTTAGGCAAGTCAAGGATAAATTAGAAGAAGATAGATTGTCTAGCCATGGTTAAAATGGCATATTTATGGAAGTGATAAGCTCCTTCAGCGTGATTCAGCTATGCATGTGATTGGTGACGGTGAATGCGAGTGCTTGTCGGTCGTTGTAACTGATTTTATTGGAAGTATTCAAGCATTTTTGGCATGTTATGCGTAGGCGGATTCCGGAAGGGTTATGGTGGTTTACACCACAACTTGAGGACTTGCATATTCTACAGTTATGAGGATTCGTTCACATGTTGTTGTGCATCTCTTGAATGGAGTTAAGTAAAAGGTTTATATATGATGAAGTGTTTACCTATTAGTGGTTTAGGAGTTATGACGAGATTCATGTGCGATTGCATAATGGCACGTTAGGTGCGGTGAACGGAATGAAATTTGGAAGTAAGGATCAAGATTTCGGTTCGGTGTTGACAAGGATTTCAAGAGCTCGGATGAGCAAGGAAAGGTATTTGGATGTTTAGAGTAAGCCGGTATCGTCTTCGGCGTCACCTGAGATCGGTGGTGGTGTAAGAGGCTTTGCATTCTGGTTGCAAGTTTCTTGGTTGGCTTTACAACATTAGTGTGATCGGTGGTGTGGATATGCAGACTTGTTACCTTGTGTGAAAGGTCGTGGGGCGTGACCACGGGAAGATTGTATGAGTGTGACATGCAGTCACTTAATTTATTGAAGGTTTGAACCAAGTATGAAGGATGTGGTAAGATGGCTTGTTTGAGAGTTTATGCCTGGAGGGCACTAGGTTCATTTGGTTGCATATGTAGGGGTTTTGCTCCGGCTATGATGGTTGTTCTTGCGTTTTATGAGAAAAAGTGGGTTATTATAGACCCAGGTAAGGCTATTAGCCTAGTTCTGTGCGAACGAAATCGGCTTGAGATCTGTGGAGGGATTTAAATATGATTATGGGCTCCATATGAGTCAGATGTGTTCATTTCAGTATAGTGTTTCTCATGGAGGGGTATTAGAACATTAGATGTTGTTCCATCTTCGTCCATTTCAGGTAATATTATGATTGTGCCGTGTGAGTTGTGAAACGGATTGATAATTTCCTATGTGTTGAGATCCCGTGTAGTGATGATGTTAAGTGAGCCGGATAGCTCTTGAGATTCAGATTATATATGTCGCATCTCAGTTGTGCTTGGGTTTTGTAGAGTATGGCTCTATCAGTCTCTCTAGTATGGCATTATGCACTTAGCATGCTGTGGCTGATATTCATTATTTTGTAATAATGAGCTATTTAGCTCGGTAAGTATATCCTTATGTGGATTTTATGTGTGGATCGGGTGGCACGCCTCCACGGGTATGTTATCTGGATCGGGCTGCATGCCGCAATAGTGTGATGTTGAGTACGGTTCTCTATATTTTATTTTGTGTGTTTTGCTTCCTATTTTCTGGGGAAGGTCCATATTAGTTGCGTGAGTTGAGTAGTCCCTTTCCTGAGTCATTTCTTTATGTATCATGTTCGAGTTATGGCCTATTGGTGCGTGGTGGCATCATGTGAGATTGGTGGTCATGTCTGGGGTGACTTGTTGTCTGAGCAGTTCATACTAAGTGAGACGAGATTATAGGACCTAAGATCAGTGCGATAAGATTATGTGAAGTATATTAAAGAACAAATACCATTATTTGGTTCATAATGAGGTGATGATTCTAGTCGGGAGGAGAGGTTCTATGATTTGTTGACTCTGCAATTGGGTTATGGATTTCTACACACCTCCTCCGTTGTTGTGGTATCGTAAGTGTTATAGCAGGATCTATATATATGTCCTGAGGTGCATTGGGAGCATCAGATTCGTGGGATTTTGGTTATTAAGATCAGGGAATGTCATTATGGTTAGATGAGGAAGTATGCGATGTATGGTGCTAATTCCGCAAAGGCAAGCCATCATGTTCCAGTACTTCGTGTAGTGGTTAATTCGGTGTTCATATGTTGGAAACAGGTCTGGCAGAGAATTTCGGGTGTTGGAATGGGGTTCCGAGCTTATTGTATGAATAAAAGAGGATATCTTCAGATTTGTTCAAGCAAATGTACTCAAATAGGTTGTGGTAGCACGGGCAGGTGCACGAGGTGTTAAACAGTGATTTCAGACAACTCCAGAGCAGTTCTTAGCACGTTCGAGGACGAACGTATGTTTATGTCAGAGATAATGTAACGACCCGACCGGTCATTTTGATCTATAACGCGTCATTTGGCGGTTTAAGGCCATGAGCAACTTCATTTCAGGTATTATGACTTGTAGGCGTGGTCGGAACTGAATTTCGGGCAGTTCGGAGTCGAATTAGAAAGAAAGTTCTCATTTCGGAAGCCTTAAGTAAGAAGAATTGATTAAGATTGGATTTTTGAGTAAACGATCTCAGAATCAAGATTTGAAGGTTCCAGCAGGTTCGTATGATGATTTCGGACTTAGGCGTATGTTCGGAGCGGATTTTGGATGACCCGGGAGCATTTTGGCGCACATTGTGGAAGTTAGTATTTTGGAAGATATTTCATAAGTCTGGGTTGAAGTGCATTTCAGTGTTATTAATGTCCGTTTGGCATTCCGAGTCAGGAAATAGCTCCGTATGGTGATTCTGGTGTTAGGAGCGCGACCAAAAGTGAATTCGGAGATCTGTAGGTCATATTTTGATTCCGGAAGTTGTGGTAGGTCCCTCATATTGAATGTGACTTGGGTGCAAAATTTGGGGTCAATCAGACGTGATTTGATTGGTTTCGGCATCGAATGTAGAAGTTGGAAATTTCATGTCCATAAAGATTTAATTGAGTTGCGATCCATTGTTTTGATGTGATTTGAGGCCTCGAGCAGGTCCGCAAGGACCTGGTTGGTGTGATTGGAAAGGGTCCCGGGGGCCTCCGGTGGTTAACGGTTCGAATTTGGAATTTGAGAAAGGATGAGGGCTGCTGTCATCTGGTGTGACTGCACATGCGGGGCTTTGGCCGCAGAAGCGGCCTTGGTGCCGCAGAAGCGAAGGTGGCTGGCTAGGTTGGGACCGCAGATGCGCTTGGCTTGCCGCAGAAACGAGACCGCACCTGCGGATTTGTAAGTGCAGAAGCGGGAATGGGCAAGGAGCCCTGGACCGCAGAAGCGGTGACGGGTCCTTGCCCGTAAGTTGTTTCCACTCATTTCAAGTCAAGGTAAGTTGTTTCCACTCATTTCAAGTTAAATAAAAGGTTTGTATATAGATTTGGTCATGAAAATAAGTACAAATTTGGGGTTTTGGTGGAAAGATCTAGAATTTGTATTTTTGATTTTTACCACGAATTTGGGCATGGAATTTAGAGTAAATTATATATTTGAGTTAGTGAGGCTATGGGTAAAGTTTATCTTTGAAAATTTCGGAATCCGGGCACGTGGGCCCGAGGGCAATATTATCAACTTTTCGAGCGGAGTTAGGAATTTATATAAATTAAATTGTTATAAGTATTAGAGTGTATTTTCATTGGTTTGCCCATTATTTGGCTAGTTTTGGGGCGTTGTGCATCAATTTGAGTCGTTGGAAGGCCTTAGAAGCCGGTTATGGAACTTCGGAGCGAGGTAAGTCTCCTTTCTAACCTTGTAAGGGGGAATTGTCCCCATAGGTGAAATAATCAATCATGTGCTACTATTTTTGGGGGATATGTACGCACGAGGTGACGAGGGGCCGTGCGTAGCTACTATTATGCTTATGTCCAGGTAGTCTAGGACCCAAAAGCATGTTTTATTTACCGTACTTGTAACTTTACTGATAAATTTAAAAAAATGTTTAAACGTATCGAACTTGGCAAATGAAATTCTAAAAAAAATTTAAATACTATCCTCGTGACCATTAAAAGAGAGTTTATCACTTCCTTGGGTAATTGTTTTCCTGATAAAGTCTGAGTTTACCATTTGAATGTGTGTATCTATGAGTACCTCTGTTGCATGTATAATTCGCGAGCGGGGCAACTCTATTATTTATATGAGTACCTGCGTCGCATGTATAATTTGCGAGCGGGGTAACTCTATTATTTATATGAGTACCTGCGTCGCATGTATAATTTGCGAGCGGGGTAACTCTATTATTTATATTTGACCGCGTCGCATGTACGATACGCGAGCGGGGTAATAGATGCATCTATGGTTCGAGGCGTTCGACCCTTCGGCAGTGCACAATTTATATTTATCGTTGGTTTGGGCTGTTCGACCCTCGGCATTTTTTGTGCATGATATTTTTTGAGTACTCTCTGAGCTTTTTAACTATTTACTGGCCTTGAATTATAAATTGTCAGCTGAAATGACGAAGATTTATAGTTTGTAAATGTGGAAAAAGTTGTTATTTCCTATCACTATTTGTTAATTACCTATGATATCCATGATTAGTATCACCCTTGATTTTATTAAATGACCTCTAGCAATTGTCAAATTCGACCTCTCGTCACTACCTCTTTGAGTTTAGGCGGGATACTTACTAGGTACACGTTATTTTCGTACTCATGCTATACTTGATGTGCATTTTTATTGCACAGGAACATGTATATCTAGTGGCCCGCTTGACGCAGTGATGTGGCTGACCTGGAGACTTAGGAGAGCTTCTCCCCTCGAGATGAACCGCAGCCAACAGAGTCTTCCTCGGATGTATTGTACTTTCTTTACTGTCCCATTTGTATTCTGGACGGTTATTGTATTTCATTTGGTTTTTCTTAGAAACTGCTCATGCACTTGTGACACCGGGTTCTGGGATGACTTTGGGATGTATTAGTAGATTGAATTATTTAAAACATCGTTGTTTACTCGGTCACTTTATTTGATCTTTATATAATGAAATAAAAAGTAACGATTTTCAAAATACTAAAATAGGAATTTAATTAACTAATGGTTGTTGGATTGCCTGACTGTGGTGTCCGGCGTCATCGCGACCTTAATGGATTTTGGGTCGTGACACACCCGTTACCTAGCATGTGCACCACCTCCAAACAAATCACATAACACATATAATTAGGGTTCATACCCTCAGCTCCAAGTTTAGAGGTGTTACTTACCTCGAACAAGCCAAACCCAATATCGAGCATGCCAAACGCTGATCCAAAAATGCCATCTCGCGCGCACCGACCTCCTAACGGATCAAAACTATCCAAAAGAACCTCAAATACATCAAATAATGCCAAAGGAAACATACCCAATAGATAAAGGTCGAATCTTTAGTCAAAAACACAAAATAAACCAAAATTCCAACTAGGGCTTGCGCCTCGAAACTCGATGAAACTTATAAAATCTGATATCCCATCCAATTACGATTCCAACCATACTAGTTTCACTCAAATCTAATTCCGAATCGATGTTCAAAACTCAAAATTCACTTTATGAAGTTTTAGGCACCCCCCCCCCCAAATTTCCTCTTTAAAATTCATTAACCAATTGCCAAAAACGAAGATACATTCATAAAATAAAATCAAAACCAAGTAGAGAACACTTACCCTAATCCATGTAGTGAACATTGCATCAAAAATCGTCTCAATCCGAGCCCCAAATCTCAAAATATTACAAAAGGACCAAACCCTCGAACTTAAAGCTTCTGCCCAGCCATTTTCGCTTTTGCGAACAAAAATCCCGCTTCTGCGGACTCACACATGCGGCCAACCCACCGCTTCTGCGAACATGGAAAAACTCAGCTGCCATCGCTTCTGCGATCGTTGACCCACTTCTGCGGTCGCTCTTTTGCACAAACATTTCCGCATCTATGATCCCTCGCCAACAGTCCAATTATGCTCCTGCGATGAAATGTCCGCATATGCGCCTTCACAGATGCGACAAAAGCTCCACATTTGTGGATTCCTGCCCAGTAATGCTCTACGCTTCTGCGCTCGTGGACTCGCTTTTGCGACTATCACACCTGCACAATACCAGTCGCAAGTGAGGAACACCAGAACCAGCAGCCCAACCAAAATTTAACTTAGTCCAAAACTTATCTGAACCTCGTCTGAAACTTACCTGAGCCACTCGGGACCCTGGTTGAATATACCAACAAGTTCTATAATATAACACGGACCTACTCGAGGCCTCAAATCACACATAATAACATCAAAATGATGAACCGTACCAAAATTCTAACTTAATGAACTTTAAATTTTTAAATTCCAAATCTCGTGCCGAAACATATCGAATCAATCTGGAATGAACTCAAATTTTGCGTACAAGTCATAAATGACATAATGAAGCTACTGAAATTTCTGGAATCACAATTCAGACTTGATATCATCAAAGTCTACTTCTGGTCAAACTTATGAACTTTCCAAGCCTTCAAATATCTATTTTTTCCATCTAGAAATATCCAAATGCAAATTCAGGCATACGGCCGTGTCCAAAATCACCGTCCGGACCTAACGAAACCATGAAAGCTCCGTTATGGGGTAAAATTCAATAAGTCAAACGTAGTCAACTCTTCCTACTTAAGGCTTAAATAATGAAATTCATTCTTCCAAATCGATTCCGAATAACCCGAAAACCAAAACCGTTCACACAAGTCATAATACATCATACGGAGCTACTCATGCCCTCAAACCACCGAGCGAAGTACAAATGCTCAAATGACCGGTCGGGTCGCTACATAAACCTTTTGAACATTTCAAAAGATTCAGATTTGTGTTTCATAGGATACACAAATCCATATCTTGACATATCATCAGTGAAGGTGATGAAGTAAGAATATCCACCTCTAACTTGAATTTTCATGGACCCACAAATATCTATATGAATTATTCCCAAGTTGGATATGATTCAAAATCATACTTGTCAAGGTACCCTTCCTTGTACAACTTGTTAATTCTTTTCTCTCTAATATGACCAAGCCTATAATGCCAAAGCTATGTATGATTTATTTGATCATCTCTTTTTCCCTTAAGACTAGAAACATGCATAATCAAATTTGCATTCACATTAGGTAAGACATAAACATCATGTTGGAGATATCCATTCACATATAAATTATTACCATAATGAATAGCGCAAATACTTGCCTATGTTAATGCGAAACCCAGCTTGTCCAACATAAAAGATGAAATTATGTTCGAAACAAATTTAGGAACATAATAACAATTATCTAGCATAAGTACTTTGCCCGAAGGCATTATTAAAGAAATTGATCCTACAACTATGGTTGCAACTTTTGCACAATTTCTTACTTGTAGATTAACTTCTACTTTTTTCAGCCTCATACTTATCTTGAACCGTTGCAACATATTGCAGATGTTATAACCACTGTCAGTATCTAATACCTTTAGTGAAGAATTAGTAGTAGGTAAAGGAACCTTGAAAATATTTTTCATTAATGTTTTACCTTGTTTCTTATCCTTTAGAGTTGCAAGATACTCCTTGCAGTCTTACAGTGAAAACATTCAATATCATATATTGAATGCAAGATCAAATCTTCAGAAAGCTCTTTACTAAGCTTGTACCCAAACTTCTCAAGTTCTTTGGTAAGATCAATCACATGACTGGCATGGGGTCCAACTGGAGAGTTTCCAATGTCCAACTATGTATCAACCATCTTCTTAAGATGTTCAATGATCGCAGTTGGATCCATATTCTAATGTTTCCTCTGGAGTTCTGAACTCATAAAAGAGAGAATTATGCGTTTAATAACAAGGCATTCTTCCAAGTGTTTCTGATAAACTCTGGTGCCTTCAACATCATTCTCTGGTGGAACAAGCTTTGCAGGCTTATCAATCACATCAATGAGTTTTTCATGCATGAGAACAATTCTCAAATTTCTATACATTCATCAAAGTTTGGTCCTATCAACTTGTTGGTCTCAAGTATTCCATGCAATGATATAACAGACATATTGAGAAATCTAAAATATAGAAAAAAATACAATAATAAGAACATATATATACCATAAAGACATGGACTTTTATGTAAATGATATTTCCACTAATTATTTTAAACTTTTTACCCTCATTATAGTTTAAGTAATCTTGATTTATGTTAGTGGAGTAAAAGAATCCTTTAACAATATGTATTAGCCCCTTGGAAGTCAAGTCATTTCTCACATATATTTTAAAGGTAGGTACTCTTACCAATTGTATCTCCATACAATTTCCGTAAATATCTCTATGTCAAATAGTCCCCTGGTAGTTAGGCCGATCCTATTGGCATAGTTGAGTTGAACCATCATGATATCAAAGAACGTGTTAAAATTATACTCCACGGGTAGTCCATACATCTAGTATAAAATTAAATTATTCTTTCAATACATGCATCTAATGCAATAACTTTTAACATATTCTCGAATTATAAGTCTTCTGGTTGTCAGGGTGCTCCTTATATACAAGAAATAAATAAAATTATTTATTTTGATGGATAGCTTTACAATAAAATATCTTATATTTTATTATTTAAGAATTCAAATTTTAGTAAGAGAGAATTGTTATTAAAACAACTTTTAATAACATAATCAAATATTTTATAGCACATGAATCTAGTTCAAGTGTTCTACATGTTTAGTCCTAAATTATTTTACATCACATGTAATAAATAATTCAAAATTATGTAAAGAACAAGCACGTGACACAAAAATGAAATTCAGCATTCTTCTAGCATGTTTGTCTTATATATCACATATTTGCATGGGGGGCTTAACGTCGAACATAGCAGACCTACTTCCATAGTCTCTTGAACAAGGAGGGGGACAGGAGCATTGTACTGGGTGATTTGGAGCTCTCCGGGAGTCGTTGTGACTTTGGGTATTGTAGGCGGACTAGAGTTGATCAATTTGAGGGGGCTATGCATAAGATGATAGGGGCAAAGCGACCGGGCCAGATGAAATCCCGGTGGAGTTTTGGAAGAGTGCGGGCAAGGCAGGCTTGGAGCGGCTCACTAGGTTATTTAATGCCATTTTTAGAATGAAGAAGATGCCTGAAGAGTAGAGGTGGAGTACGATGGTTCCTATATACAAAAACAAGGGTGGTATACAAAATTGCAATAACTATCGGGGTATCAAGCTACTTAGCCATACTATGAAAGTCGAGGAGAGAGTGGTAGAGCTAAGGGTGGGGGAGGAATGTGTCTTTCCGAGAACCAGTTTGGGTTTATGCCGGGGCGTTCGACTACAAAAACCATCTACTTTGTTAGGAGATTGATGGAGCGGTATAGGGAGAGAAAGAAGGACTTGCATATGATGTTCATCGACTTAGAAGGCGTACGATAAAGTTCAGAGGGAGGTTTTGTGTAGATGTTTGGAAGCTAGAGATGTACTTGTTGCCTACGTCAGGTTGATTAAGGACATGTATGATGGAGTAAAGACCCGAGTGAGGACGGTGGGTGGGGACTCAGACTATTTTCCGGTTATGATGGGGTTGCATCAAGGGTTGGCACTTAGCCCTTTTTTGTTTGCTCTGGTGATGGACGTACTAACTCGCCACATGAAAAGGGAGGTGCCGTGGTGCATGCTATTTGCAAATGATATTGTATTGATTGACGAGATGAGAGACAGCGTGAACGTTCAATTAGTGGTATGGAGGCAGACCCTGGAATCTAAATAAGATTTCAACCTAAAATCTAGTATTTTCATGGTGGAAATTGGGGGAGGGAAGTTGGGTAGAATTAGGGATTTTCGTAAAATTAGAATTTAGACCTCAAATTGAGGTTGGATTTCAAAACTAATTACATAACTGGGCTCAGGGGTGAATGGATAATCGGGTTTTGGTCTGAATTTCGGGTTTGGACCAAGCGGGCTTGGGTGTTGACCTTTGTTGACTTTTTTAATAATGACCTAAATTGAACCCTTTTCATTCATGGGTAGTTCCTAAGGCTTATTTTGAATCGTTTGGTTGATAATTTTCTAGATTTTGCTGGTTCGGAGGCTTGTTCTAAAGGCAAAGCCGTGGTTGAGCTTTGAGTTGGTCTTTGGAGCGAGGTAAGTGTTGATTTTAACCTTGACTTGAGAGAATTATGAACCCTCGAACCATGTCCTATGTTAATTTCATGTGTTGCGATATGCGAGGTAACGAGTGCTTATACGCCTCTGAATTACTTGTTTCCCTGATTTTCTACTTTTTCTTATTTATCTACTTCTATGTTTTAATTGTTATGTGATGTAAATGCCTTCCATGCTTTAATTGCTACTTGTTAATCATTTTTTCTCCTGTTGAAAATATTATACCTCTTCATGCTTTCATGACTTGCTGCCATTTGCCTTAATTGACGTACTTGCATCTTCTAATTGTCATTTACTGGACTAGTCTTGCTGTGTAGTATTTCATACGTGAACTTTAAAGTTGGTACAAGGTTTCCTTACTGTTTCAGTTTTGGAAACATGCTCAATATCATTTGATTGAATAGTTGACCCAGCCCATTGTTGTTTGAAGAAACCCTCCAATTATGTTAGATAAATTAATATTAGCGATGGGGTCTTACTAAAGAAAAATATCTATCCACCTATATCTATATATTATAGATATAGAACGGTTTCTCATACATTTGGAAAAATCGAAATCAAGACTAGGAATTTTTAACAAACAGGATAAAGCTGCCTAAACCGTAAAAACGGGGTTGTGGGATACTCATAAGTTATGGTGGTTCTTTTGATTTGAATTATGAAATTAATTGTACTTAGTGATTAATTGTACTGATATGGTGGGATCGGGTTGCACACCGCAATAAGTGAAATAAGGTGGATTGTTATAATGGAATAAGGGTGAGCTTGTACCGATACGGTGGGATCGGGTTGCACGCTGCAACTGGTGGAATAAGGGTGGATTGTTACAGTTAAATAAGGGTAAATTATGATATGGATATTGTTATACGGTGGAATCAGGTTGCGCGCTGCAACACGTATATATTATTTATTGTTGTTAATGTTGTTATGGTAAAATAAGGGAGTATTCTGTGTTATACGGTGGGATCGAGTTGCGCGTCACAACAACCTATGTGTTTCTATTTCCTTGAGCTTTGTTGGTTTTCGGTATTTTCTTTTGAAACTCTCAAGATTGGTAATTTTGAACATCACTGACTTACTTCTTGAGGTTGTAGCTATTATTTTCAGTTGACTGTCTTATTTCGTTCCGTATTTCTTTTTCTGTCTTTATTATATATTGTGTATAGGTTGTAGTGCAACTGACCTGCCTTAGCCTCGTCACTACTTCGTCGAAGTTAGGCTCGGCACTTGATATTTAGCTTAATGTATGCATATTTTTATGTATAATGCCTCGCATTTGTGCTCATATCTCGTAAATTTTGGATGTATAATATAATGATTTGTGCTAATTTATGGTATTTTTATGTGTAGGAATCATTCGTATGCGATTTGGGACGAAAGTGCGCGAATTGGAAGAAAAGACAAAGGTGCAAATTTGAGGGTCACATGCAGTGCACTTTCAGAAGCATGAGAAGTTGAGCGCTAGGGCCAGCGCCCCTACTGCCCTGGACGCTCAAAACGCAAACACGTCCTAATTCGACTAGGACTCGGTTATTTCGATCCTAAGACGTCCCCAACTCATATAAAAGCCAACCTAAACTTATTTTGAAGAGGATGACGTGACTTTATGAGAGAAACAAAAGTACGAAACACTCGAGAGCATGGATTTGATCAATTCTTCCATTCTTCCTCTAGTATACATTGATTTTATGTTTGAAAATATTATTTTTGATAATTGTATGAACATGAGTGGCAAAGAACCCTATTTTTCTGGGGTCATGGGTGCTACATGAATGTTAATGTTTGAAGTTTAAATTGACGAATTTGATTTTATCATATTGGGTTATTTATTTAATTCTGTTTTTAATTATTTTGCTGAGTAGCTAATAGTGAAATACTATCTACGAATCTAGAGTTGAACTCGAAAGTGAAAATTCTAGATTGTGTATAGAATTAAATAGATCAGGTTCTTGAACCTGGGCATCGAGGAACGAATTCGCAATTAGGATAAAAATATACCTAATTGTCTTGATTGGCTGAAATACAGGAAGTGTAAATGCATTCTTGTTAATCTTAATTCCATGGACATATAGACATTAAGTTATCTTGAATAGGCGAGTAAGAACCCGACAGTTTCTTATGAGTAATATCAATCCTGTCAATCAACAATTCAGATAAATCAATTAGTCATTTTAAGCCTAGAACGCAACATGATTGTTAGCTAACCTGTAACCCTGGAATATCCTCTCCTACTATTGTTATCCGAAATTGCTTAAGTGTTGTGGTTGATTTCTAGTTATTTCATTGCTTAATAGTTTTAGGCAGTAAATTAGTCACTTATATATTTAGTGAGAAATCTCTTGAATCGATAAGTTGGTTGAGTTTGAATCAGTCAAAATTTAATCATAAGTATTTGTGAGAATGATACTCTACTCACTACTCTATTACTTGACGACCACATATACCTGCATGATTGTTTTTGGTCGCAACAACACTTACAGAGTACATGAGGTCGTTTGTACTCATACTACACTCTGCACTTCTTGTGCAGATTTTGGAGTCGGTCCCCGGGGTGGTTATTAGCGTTCTCAAATGGGACAACTCGAGGAGACTTGAGGTACAGTTCCTGGAGTCCCCTTCTCTTTTTATTTAGTTGTGTACTTTTCTTTCAGACAGTTTCATGTTATTTCAGACCCTTATTTGTACTATTCTAGTAGCTCATGAACTTGTGACACCGGGCCTACGGTTATATCAGATATTTTAGTTGTTTTAGATTTCGTACATCATTTTGGATTGTTATATTTAATTCAGTATTTTCCTTATTTAATTTAAATTGTTAAAAAATGAATAAATTGTTCTAACGTTGACTTGCTTAGCAAGTGAAATGTTAGGCTCTATCACAATCCTGACGGTGGGAATTCCGGATCGTGACAATCCACTAATCCACTAACAAGATGATAGGATGAATTAAATTGCTACTGTGAAAATGCATCCAATAATCTACTTGCCATTAATCTTAAGTAGTTCAACTATTTTTTATGACTTCTTCACTATCTTATTTCATTTTTTATTTTTATTTTGAGCCGAGAATCTATCGGAAGTAACTTTTCTACCTTCACAAGGTAGGGGTAAGGTCTGGACACATTATTCTTTTCAGACTTTATTTGTGTGACTACACTAAGTATGTTATTGTTGTACGCACTATTAGCATTTTGGTTAAACGAACTCTGATTACTGTTCCAATTAATTGTCATTGTTGATCTCGCATAGATTAAGGGAATAAAGTGACGGTTTTAGAACATATATATGATGCAGAAATACTGTTTGCTTTTTAATTACATATCTAAAATTGACGCTTTATTATCTGCTTAATGTGTTACTACTTTTTTGTCTTTAGACCTACCATGATGAAACATGGTTTCTTGTCTGCCTAAAGCACACTAAGTTGCATAAAAACTTGCGTTAAAATATCTAAAGGGGTAAAAAGCATTAGGAACAACTGTAAATTTGATTTGGATCATTCGTTAAATGTAAACTACTAATGAGAAAATTAGTAAAAGTTTAGCAGAAATAGCACTAAACTTATCTCAATGATCATATAGTACAAAATTTGGAATGCAAAACTCAAATTATATCTTTTTGCACATCGATGATCAACCGAGAAGGTGTTTAATTAAAACAAAAAAATCAAATTAGAAGTTTGAGACCGAATATATTTGGAAATAAAATTTTTATATTGATTGAAAAGAACGATTTTAATGAGCTTAAAGATTTGAAATTGTTTACCTTGCAAAAGTGGTCTTTGAGAGAAAGTTATAAAACGCATTTGGTCCAAGAAGACAATTTTTCAAACATGATATTATATTCCAATTAAAAATGAGCATAATAAAATTTAATTATCAGCTCACGTTGAATCAGCACAGGTGATTAGTATTATCAACTATCAAGCATCAATAATTACCTCTAATCGATTCGTTCAATGGTCAGTTGGAGAAATTATAAAGATATTTTCTTTGTCCCAATTTATGAGACAGTATTCAAATTTCGAAAGCCAAATTTTTTGTTGTTTTAGTCATGGGTGAAGCTACACTATAGTAAGGGTGGTCATTTAATCACTCTTTATCGGAAAATTACATTGTTTATATAAGTAAAATATTAGGTATTAGAGGTATATAATATATATTGAATATTCTTCAGTTAGAGATTTTTTTTACTTCTTTCAATTTGAACATCCTAAGAAAAATTTCTAGATTCGCCACTATTATAATTATTTGTTAGTGTATTAATTATGACTAAAATAGAAAAACATCAATTAACCATGCCAGCATTGCCTCTAGTGTGATATTTTATCATGTA
The DNA here is from genome assembly GCA_005239525.1 of Nicotiana knightiana. Classification (NCBI taxonomy): domain Eukaryota; kingdom Viridiplantae; phylum Streptophyta; class Magnoliopsida; order Solanales; family Solanaceae; genus Nicotiana; species Nicotiana knightiana. Next base: position 18,466 of record ML408476.1, on the reverse strand, counting down.
TTTTTTGGTTGTAAAATTAAGTGAGTGGTGTTGTATAAGTTAGTAATAGGTTCATGGATGCCCAATGGCCACATGTACATAAATAGGATAAAAACTTATCCGTATCGAATATTTATATCAAGTCAATAAATATAAGATATGTGTCTTGCATATATTTTATTTACACTTAATTATGGTTAAACAATAAGCATTTTAATTTTATTTTTTTTTATTTTTAAAACTAATTATTTGATTAGGTGTAAACACTCTATGGAGATAAACAAGTAAAATTGAAGAAAGGCAACATGACAAGGGAACAGCAACCACCAAAGGATGTGGTGCAGTGGACGAGACTGTTCTTTCATTAACCAGAGGTCTTGGGTTCGAACCCTGAGTATGGAAAAATCCTTGGTAGGGAGCGCTTTCCTCCGAATGGAGCCCTATGCGGCGCGAATCCGAATATAGTCAGGCTTCAATACGGATATCGGATACCGGATGGGAAAACAAAAAGAAAAGAAGACAAGGAAAAAACAGCAAGAAATAGCAGAAGCCACAGGTGAATATGTCATTTTCGTCGACTTTTCAGCACATACACAAAAAGAATCTCAAATCCATACATTTTATTGTCTAAAAGGAAACAGGTACGAGAATCCCTCCTGCTACGAGCCTATGACCCAGTCAAAAAATATTTTCTTATTAAGATTTAAATTCAAACACAAAAGAAAAAGAGAAAAATATGGGCTGTGCAATCTTTTATTTAATTATTCAGTATTTGGTAATTTACTCACTTAAATAATTTAATTCATAGTATCAAATACGCCTACTGAAAAGACATACACTCATTACTCAAAAAATCCCTTTCCAAAATTAAACTTCAACACTCTAACAAAGAGTGGAACGACTTTAAATATTTTTTATTTGGTTTAAAATCAGGTTATCCTTGAATTATACTCCTAACTAGGATTATAATACGGATATTATATGATTCTGGAATTAATGATCGGGATTTTCTATTCCACCTTTTATATAGGATAGAAAATTTGATGATTGTAGTATAAAATTTATCCTGACTTTTAGAGCCCATTTGGACATAAATTACTTTTTTTCGAAATCAGCGTTTGTTTGTAAAATTTTCAATATTCAATTGAAGATGCATTTCGAAAATTTTCAAAAATTTGAAAAACTCCAAAAAGTTATTTTTCAAATTTTTACTCAAATCACGCACAAAACTTCAAAAACAACTCAAACTGAAATTTATATCCAAACACAACTCTAAATTTTAAATATCATTTTAACTTGAAAAAAAAATTCACCATTTTTTAAAATTTTACAATTCTTATGTCCAACCAAATGTCCCTTTATTATTTCACCACACTCCTTCCTACAACAGCAATTACGCCTTAAACCCAAACAAGTTGAGTCAACAATATGAATTATTATTTCTTTCATCATAAGTTGGAGTTGGTGATATGAATACCTCAACTCATCTCATCAACTAAGGGTGTTTATGGATCTTTAAAAATCAACTAAATCGATCGAATCGAACCGTATCGAATCGATTTTTAAATTTATAACTGTGCCGAATAATAGGGTAGGTTTCTAATTTTATAAAAATAAACCAAAACAATACCGAACTGTACCTATAAATTAGTTGTAATATTAACTAGCAAGTCACTAGGTATTTCATTGATCTTCAACAGCAAACCAGATAGTATTGGATATCTTTCTTCTTGTATGGTCTAAATTTCTCTTGTTGAATACTAATCTTCTAATAAGCTCTATTCTTGAGTCCCAACATTATTATCCACTCGTATAATTTATATTTTCTTATTCTTGCTTAATTTGTTCTATGCTACCATATATAGAATAGTCGGATGAATCTCTATTCTGGACACCTTTCATGTGTTCCTTTGATCATCCTTTCAAAATAGTAAAAATGCCAGGAGAGTTTTGCTAAAGTTCTACCCAAGTCAAGGCCGGCTCTAATCTTACCAGAAGTAAAGTTTATGCCTTAGGCTCCCAAATTTAGGGGGCACATTTTTTAAAAATTATAAGTTTATAGATATTTTTAAAAATAATATTTAATAATTTTAATACAAAATTAGTTTTTTTTATAAAAGTTGCCTCAAAGAAAAGAAGTTTTTAAAAATTATAATTGATAACATCTTACCTAAGATTAACAATGTCTTAACAAAGATCAAATGTGTTGGTTATATTATCAAGTGAAAGAAGTTATAAGAAGAAATCGATTATTAAAAAGTTAGTAACATTTTCATCTCAAAAGGCAGAAAAATAGGAAATTTAGGCCTTACATTAAACTAAAGCCACATATGTGCTTGAGCCGTCTCTGATGCAAGTACACACTTATCACATTTAACTTAGACTGTACTAGTGATTCTTGCATAACGTTTTTAAAAAAATACCAAAAAATAGACTAAATCATACCGATACGAAGAGAAACCGAGATAATTAAGACAATTTTAGAAAGTGTAATTTAATCATACAAAATAGAATAACCGAAAAAATTGAACCGAATCATTAACACCCCTATCATCAACTACCGAAATAAAATAGGGCATATTGGAAGAGAAAAATTCATACGGTGAACCTACTAGTTTTGTAGCATCGTTTTTTTTTATTTTTGAGCAAGTTGCACATTTGTTAGTCAGTCAAAAATATTTACACTCGTTAGTCAAATATTATAAAATTTGTTTATTAATTAATCTTTAATATACAAAAATATACTTACATTTTGCTGGGTATTACTTTTAGAGGCCGTTTGATAGAGTGTATACGAATAGTGCGGAATATGATTTATTAGTATGTACAGATTTATAATGCATGGATTAGTAATGCAAGCATTAATTATGCATATATTATTTCTTATCTACTGTTTGATGTGGTGTATTAAGAATTACAATATATTATATAATATTTAAAAAAAATAATTATCTTTAATCATACTAATATATACATTAATAGCATGGCGGGCTGATGGGTGAAGCAACTAAAGCATTTGCTTTAGGGCTCACCCTTTTAGGGGCCCCAAATTTTACTCACGGCAGGATACTTAGGTAAAGTTGTATTAAGTATTTTAGGTAGAAAGGTTCTTTATATATTTAAAAAAATGTAATATTTTAATTTGTGATTGATTTACTGTTTCAGTAAAAAATTGGTAATGTAGATATTCCCCTAAACTCTATACGTGTGAATAAATTGTGGAATAGGTTTGACATGAGTATTATTGCTTTCTCTCTTTAATTGTCCTAAATAGGAAGCTGGTAGATTTTAGATAATTATATACAACTTTACATATCAAATATTAAAAAATACATTTCAAATAAAAATTAAATATTAATTATTTTCAATTTAAGGCCTCTTATTAAAGCTCGATTTTAGGCCACCAAATTTATTGAGCCGCCTCTGATTAATAATCTCGGTATTACTAATGTTATGATTTTCTATGTATTTTTTATACATAAAATAATACCAAATATGATGTATAACCAATACAAATATTATTTATATATAAGTTGAAAAAATATATTAAATAATATATTAATAATATATAGAATTAATATTTGCATTATTTCTTCTAATACCTCCGACCAAACGAACCCCGGAGGGACTATATAAAGTAAATTTTCTTATTCTTTTTTTGTTGCCGGTAACTGGTAGTACTACCTGATGTCCTGATTGCACTATCACTTCCAGTTGATTAGACATAAAGTCCATTGTTGGGCCCACAATACCTGTCCAGTGCACGTGGGCATCTGAGGCTCATGTCGGCCCAAATAGGTGCGATTTAAAATTTCTAATTGGTTGGTTTAATGTTTGAAAATTGACCCAAAGCGGGTTTGGTCCGGTCCAAAGCGTGTAGTTCACGATCTTGACGTTATGTGGATAAAATTCTGGGCCGTGAAAGGTTGTTGTAATGTCTGTGTCATTGTGGGTCCATTACCCTAATGCCTCGTCTTGTCTGGGTCAGTCCCTTCTTTGGTTCTGTTTTCTTATTTTTTTCGTCTTTATTTTTCGGGAAAGATTAAAAAATATTCAGATTTACAAGTGATCATTCAAAAATAGTCACACTTTCAAAAATAATCGAAATTCAGTTATTTTTCATGTAAAGATAAATTTGAACGAAAATACTATTTAAAATCCGAAAAATACTCCAATATATTATACTGGAGTTTCAACATAAGTATACTGGAACTCCACCATATCATACTGGATTCAGCATAATATAATGGAGTTTCAGCATAAGTATACTAGAACTCCAGTAAAGTATACTGGTCCAGTATAATATGCTGAAAGTTCATATGCAGATGCCCGAATCTTCAGTATATTCTGCTGTTGAATCTTCAGTATATTCTGCTGGAACTTTTCGCGTTTTGGAGTTCCAACATAATTTGCTGGAAGTTCATACACAGGTGCACCGAACTTCAATATATTATGTTGGATCAGTCTTTGTTGCAGCAAAATAATGGTAATTTTTCAATGACTTGTCAAACGCTGGCTATTTTTGAATGATCAGTTCGAAAACTGGCTAGTCAGTGCTATTTTTACTTTATTTTCTCATCTCTTTTTTTTCATTTTTAGCATGGAGAATTTGGCATTGGAATATTTGAAATATGACTGAATTGATTAAATGCAAAATATAAGGTATTTGGACAATATTTAAGTAAAGTAAGAGTTGAAACAGAATATATTGAAGTTCTAGTTCACCAGATATCTATGATATTTTTTTGATGATATAGTGAAATGTTATTATTAAGGTCATATATTATAGTATAATATAAAAAATCTGTTCTGAGAATGGACTATATCATGCAACCAAAATGAGTTAAAGAAATTTTCATAAAATCGCCATTTAAACTCAAGTTTCAATATACAATCCGAGATTTTTTTTTATGTGCAGTAAACTTCGCTTTTTATTTTTAGCAATCAGAGAACTTTACTATTAAACTCTATTTTTACTTATTGTTTGGACGGTTAATTTATTATGTGTTTTATTGTATCTTATTGTTACTTTAAATATTATATTTATTTTGATTGTTAATATATTTTATTATATTGTATCTTTAAATTTGTCGTTCACTTTATGGAACGACCGATTTGGTCTGGTCGTATCGTTACCTTATTTTTTTCTATCTTGCCCTTTCTTATTATTAAATAATCTCATTTTATCATTTACCTACATTTTTATATAATAATTTTATCTTGTACCTTATTTTTTCTTTATAATATTATAAGTTTATTCTTCATATTATTGGTGTATGACATCATGAAACGACAACAAATAATACAATCTATTTAAATATTATATACGCCAAAACAATACAATACATTACATTACGAAACGCAACTTAATAACCATCCAAACAAGCTTAATCAGAAAAAGTTCTATCCGCGCCTATCTAAGGATCGCTGCCTAAAAAGATGACTTAATTATGTAAAGAGAAAAGTTTGAAAGATTTGATGAGATAATTATTATTGAAGAAGAGAGGTAACGTGAAAGAAATTGTTATTTGTACGTTACGCCCCCTTTACAATTTTAAATTTAAAAAATTAGCCTTTTTAGATCTCTTATGACTAAAATGTTTGGATTATATACTATTAACTATGAGCTTGGTTTAGATATAATATTTATTATGATATAATTGTTCATTCAATTTTAATAAAATTTTAAACAAATCATATACTAGTCGATGTCATTTGATTATATTGTAGATGATTTTAGTGTATAGAGTTTAACTTATACACAGAAGATTAAATCATCAGTTCAAGTATAAAGTTTGGGTTCACAATCTAATGATGGAATTGGACAACCCATCATTAATGATTGTAGCACAAGATTAAATATAATTTATCTTGATTATGAGAATGATTTAATTCCAACTTCTTGTGCTAGTATATTTTGCATGTATTGAACGAAACAAGTAGAGATAAATATTTATACTGACTTAATAAAATAAACTCTCTAGCCATTAAATGTACTTATACTCTTAATCTTGATATAATTATTATTAGATATGTTTATTATTATTGTTTTGATTTTTTAAAAGGTGAGATCCTTTCGTGGATCAATATGCCTGGTAAATTGGATAATAATAATAATGTACATTGGCGAAGTAATAGTTAGTTGATGGAATCTATGCCTCAGTTTAGAGATTGATGATACACCTTTATGAAACCTTATAAGTTTTCATGTGTAAACTCGGCCGGTGGATTTCGCATCCAATACATAAAATAAGTTAAGCGAAAGTCTAAAGAAAATCATCAATAAATTAAATTGTCAGTAATTTAATTTAATTGATTAGTATCTGAATCTTAACATGAGGAGTTAAATAAGATTTAATGGATGAATTTCGAAATTGAATAAGGAGTGCAATTACAAACTTTTAGTGAAAAAATTCGTAATTAATTATGGTGCATATTAATTTCAAAAATTAGAAATTAATTCCATAATTGAAAGCCTTGTTAATTAAATTTTGTAGTCCCTGCTGTGCCAAAATAAAAGGGATAAAGGAATCCTTTTTCTGATGAAAAGAAAAATCCAACAGGTTTTGGAAGGGTTTTAACCCTTAAAACTTGTGTTATAAATACATAAGATTTTCCACCTAGAGGAGTGAGCCATGGTGGCCGAAATTTTCAGCAATATTTTTCTAGAAATTTTGCCCACAAGAAATTGTTGTTTACAAGTATTATTTGGGTAACACGGTAGAAGACCGTGGAACGTTCGAGGATCACGATTGTGTGGGTGGTGCAGATTTCATTGAGAAGTTATGGAATTGAAGGCTTACACGATAGAAGAGATATGTTCACGCTTCAAGAGGTAACCAGTGAAACCACGTATATGCTAGTTGTCTAGATTACATGTGATTTTGATACTGGGATTACTTCCGCTACGTATATAATACATCAATTGATATCAAAGCCAACTTACATCTAATTAGATAACTACGTTTGTCTTGAAACAAGAATATCGTGTTTATGTGCGTTTTTGAATTACATTATATATGTTATTTTCTAGAAAAACTGCACTGCTCTTTTGTGAATTAATAGTGCATAAAATTTTAGATTATTCTTACAATCATGAGATATTTGTTATTTTTATTGATATTTGATTGAGATGATCTGATTTTTTGGATAAACCCTAGAAAAGGCAAAACCCGATTTTGATGGAATTGCTGGTGTTTTTGGAGGTCAACGAACTTGACAGTCTCCGATTGAGCCAAAATTCGGTGGGTCCATCGGAAACAACGTGGTGAGAAAAATCCACTGCCTTTGCAGTGATTCATGGTATTTTTCGGCGTTTTGAGGTTGTTTAGACTGTGTTTTGGACGTTTTTCTATTTTTTGGAAATTAATTATTAATAATTTTAATTCGTTTTTAATTCAATGGTGGTGGGGGTAACTCTCTGTGGTCTCCATGATTAAATACTAGTGATATAATAAGTTTACACATTGGCTATTAGCAAATAGACATGTTATTGTATTAAATTCAATAATTGAGGTATAGAATTTTATTGACTAGGTCTTACAAGGTATACTTGATATTATGTGGTAATATAGTTATTTTTTAAGAAAGTGAAATCCTCTGTTTAATATCCTGGATGACTAATGATTGATGCGTTTGGCATATTTATGCATAAAAAATTTCTCAAGTTTTAGTTTATGTCTTCATGCCTTACGTGATTACTAGTTTTGGATTTTCGATGAAGAATTTCGTTCTCTGGTTGGATGTTGTAATTAAGTGAAATATGACGGTATTTTGTATGAGTTTTATATTATTGGTATGGCTCTTAAGCTATGGTCCATATTCTGTCATAAAATAATTTATGAGCTACATGTATATTCACTTGTAAATTGAGAATTTTAAGAGTAATATAGTTACCACTAAAGTTGTTTGTTTATTTGAACTCATAAAAAATTCTTAATAAATTATACATGTGAAACTATGTTTATTCATGGATTGAGCATTATGATTAATAAGTAGGATCCAGAAAATGGTCTATTTATTAGAGTCATTAAAATCTGCTTAATGTACCATGTAAAAATTATCCTTGATAAATCTACATTAATGGTGGATGTTTTTAACTAGAAAAGAGTTTTTAACTAGAAAATAGTTTTTAAATCCATCCATGAGAAGAGATATTGGGTTTTCGCCGAACAAGAGAAAATATGATATCTTAGGCTTTTGTGTGTTTAATAAAAGGATGATTTAATGAAAAAGGAGATATTATGTATCCTAGAAATAGGTATAACACAATATATGCCTTGAACCCATAGTATAATTATAAGGAGAATGGAAAATCAATATCATATTTATTTTAATTCATGAAACTGCTTAAAACGGTTATACTCCGAGTTTGATTACAGGCTGGTGGCCATGAATTTGACGAACTCCGATTGACCTGAAACTTGGTAGGTTCATCGAAAATAATGTAATGAGAAAAACTCACTGCTATGTAGTGAATCATGCTATTTTTCGGCATTTTAAGCTCATTTAGATGGATTTTCAAACAGTTTATTAAATTGAATTTTTTATAAATATGACAAATTATTCTTAATATATCGGTTATACTTGTGTTAAATTTGAAACATGATGATTTAACTTGATATGATATATAGCAAGAATGCAAATCACATGGATTTAATCCTAACTACGCCAAAATAATTTATTCGAAATTGGTCTAGTTTTTGCGATCGTAAATTTCACGATCTTCAAATGGCCTGAAATTCAGTAGGATCATTGGAAACGATCAGTTAAGAACTATGCAGTGATTCACATTGTATTTTGACGATTGAGGATCGTTTAGATGAGTTTTTTGGAGATTTGGTGGATTAAAAATGATTTACATACGAAAAGTCATTGTCTCTATCATTTTATTTATGTCTAATCTGGAACATGATAACACATGTTGATTTGAAATGAATTGGTATATGATAAGAATGTAGGTCACATTTTTAAATTCTTTTAAAAAAGGCTTAAAATGGTAATTATCCAAATTTGGTCGCAATTTTTGGAGATTGTGATTTTAACGATCTTCGATTGATCTAAAATTTGGTAGGTTTATCAGAAACAGCCCATTGATCAATACTCATTGTTATGCAGTGAAAGCATTAATTTTAGCATTTTTTAAATTGTTTAAATGAGGTTTTGAACATTTTTTAATTTTAGAACTTAATCCTCAGAGAAAAGTTTGTGGTTGTGATAACATGGTGATAGGAATTAACCCCTATGGTCTCTATTTTTTATTTATAATGAGATAATAAATTTACACATTGACATTAGGTCTTCCTCCATATCCAATAAATTTATTATGATCTCACTGGGTATAGTTACTAGTTATTGATAACATGTATTAACTCTCTATCTGAGTTTAAAGTTGAATCAATTTTGTAACTAAAATACAATCATTATTAAGTAGTGATAGAAATATATTTATATGGTCTTTTACTATTAATTTCAAGTGAGTAATAAATTTACGCGTTGACTTTAGGTCTTCCTCCATATCGGATAAATTTATTGTAAGCTCACTAGGTAACATACTAGTAATTGATATCATGTACTTACTTTGCATATGAGTATACATGTTCCATCAATAGAACTAGAGCTATTAATTATGATTTTCACTTGACTTAAATTACCAGTATACTCTCCATCTGAGTTGGGACTGTTTTACTTTATTTGAGTGAATAATTTGGCATTACATATGTATGTTGCATGAGTAGCTCTTCTCCCATCAAAATTTTCTATTCAAGATGCATGAATACATATATGTGTAGTGTGTTTGAAATTTTAGTATTAAATGGTTATATACAATTGTCTAAAAATAACAGTATGCTCTCCATCTGAGTTGATTTTATTTTTATTTGGATTGTATAATTCTTGCATTATATAATATGATTTGCATGAATGATTATTTTCCCATCGAAATTTATTATTCGAGATGCATGTATGTATATAAATATTGAATGCAGACTGAATTTTATTGTTTGGTGTTTTATGTTTTGCTTATTATGATCTATTTAATGTTTTTATCTCAATTCCACAATGACTTTATGCTATTTGTCAAATTAATTGTTGGAATTTTTTTTGATAGTGATAAGACATTAATTTAAAGGATGCAATATATGTACCTTTTGTTAGAAGGAATTTAATTCCGGTTTATTGGAAATATAAGAGATGGATATTTGTTTTATGTTTTGAATAACTCTTGAGTTATTGAGTTTGATAAATATTTTATCTCCTATGGTACATGAATGCATGACCTTGTTATTTATATTAGTGTCTCTCCTGAACGGAACAATACTAGTCTATCTCATAAGAGAATATGTTCTTCATAATTGAGTAAAACTTATCTGTGCACCTTTGTCTAAATCATATTAATCTGGATAGGATTTCAAGTTGGTCAAGGATGAACCTTAAGATTCATTGAAAGTAGAGGCACTACCAACTTGTGGATCCTGTTTGGAAGGAAATTTGACTAAAGAATGTTTCCCTTCAAAAGGAATAAAGCTAGTGATAAGCTAGAATGAATCCCTCCTGATTTGTATGGTTAAATGAATATACTCGTAAGAGATAACTTTGAGTATTTTGTGACGTTCATACTAGATGTTCAAGAACATTAAAACCCACACGTCGGAATTGATGTTCCATTGCATTTTAGTAGTGGGAGAACGTTGATAGACAAAATATGCCTTTATCTAGTGGGAGTGATGTTTGAACAGTGAATACTATATAAGAAGTAGCTAATATTTCAATACCATAAGGTAATGAAGGTAATATTAGTAGTACTTCGTCGTAGTGGAAGAATACTAAGGAAAATTATAGTTCAATATACACTTTTGGGATAGTTTTGGTAACAAAATCCCTGCAGAGTTTAAATACCAAACTAGATAGTTACGACAAAGCATTATTGGACAAATATTACACAAGAAATAACTTGGCAAGATTCTTTAACAAAACCTTATTTGGTAAAGACTTTTAATAGTCATATAAAAGAATGCCTGAGAAAGTTGTAGATGCATGATTATGAGTCTAAGTGGGAGATTGTTGGGGCATATATTATTAACCATGCGTTTAGATATAGTATATTCTAACAATTGTCATGGTTAAAAGTTTAAGTGGGAGATTATTGGGATTTATACTATTAACCATGAGTTTGGTTTAGATATAATATTTATTATGATATAATTGTTCATTCAATTTAATAAAGTTTTAAACATATCATATATTAGTCTGTGTCTTTTGCTTATATAGTAGATGATTTAATGTATAGAGTTTAGCTTATACTCGGAAGATTAAATCATCGGTTCTTATAAGTATAAAGTTTGAGTTAACAATCTAATGATAGAATTGGACAACCCATCATGGATGATTATAGCACAAGATTAAATATAATTTATCTTAATTATGGGAATGGTTTAATTCCAACTTCTTGTGCGAGTACATTTTGTATGTATTGAACGGACCAAGTAGAGATAAGTATTTTATACTAACTTAATAAAATAAACTCGCTAGCCATTAAATGTACTTATACTCTTAATCTTGATATAATTATTATTAGCTATGTTTATTATTATTGTTTTAATTCATTAAAAGGCGAGATCCTTTTGTGGGTCAATATGCCTGGTAAATTGGATAATAATAATAATGTACATTGGCGAAGTAATAGTTAGTTGATAGAATCCATGTCTCGGTTTGAGATTAACGATACACCTTTATGAAAGCTTATAAGTTTTCATGTGTAAACCCAGCCAGTGAATTTCATATCTGACATATGAAATAAGTTAAGCGAAAGTCTAAAGGAAATGATCAAAAATTAAATTGTCAGTAATTTAATTTAATTGATTAGTATCTAAAACTTAACATGAGGAGTTAAATAGATTTAATGGATTAATTTCGAAATGAGGAGTGCAATTACGAATTTTTAATGGAATAATTCGTAACTAATTATGGTGGATATTTATTTCGAAAATTAGAAATTAATTCCGTAATTGAAAGCCTTATTAATTAAATTATGTGGTCCCTGTTGTGCCTAAATAAAAGGGATAAAGGGATCCTTTTTCTGGTGGAAAGGAAAACCCAACAGGTTTTGGAAAAGGGTTTTAACCCTTAAAACTTGTGTTATAAATACATAAGGTTTTCCACCTAGAGGGGTGAGCCATGCTGGTCGAAATTTTCAGCAATATTTTCCTAGAAATTTTGCCCACACAAAATTGATGTTTCCGGGTATCATTTGGGTAACACAGTAGAAGACTGTGGAACGTTCGAGGATCACGATTGTGCGAGTATTGGAGATTCCATTGAGAAGTTATGGAATTGAAGGCTCACCCGATATAAGAGATATGTTCACGCTTCAAGAGGTAACCCGTGAAATCTCGTATATGCTAGTTGTCTAGATTACATGTGATTTTGATACTGGGATTGCTTCCGCTGCTTATAATAACCCATCAGTAAAAGAAAGATATATGACATGTAAAAATAAATCTTCCATGTGTAAAAAAGATATTGGGTCATAATACTAAAAACAAGTTTGTAAAGAGCCAAAAAATCAATTGACCCAGTAAAAGAATGGTTTCTGGCTTTTAGAGTAAAGATGGAGAAGTAGACATGCTAACAACATATATATTCTTATAGTAATATTTTCGATAGCATAAATCATCTTTCAAATTTAAGTTCCAATACATTTAATCTTCTCTAAACAATTTTCTTTATCTAATCACAAAATAAAAATTGTTACTAATCATAAGTTGTAACGACCCGGTCGGTCGTTCCGAGAGTTTAGCCATGTATCTCCCTATTTCTGCTTCATTATTGGTTGATCAGCTCTATTTTGTTGTGCGGGGTCGGTTGTCTCGGGTTCAGAGTAATTTTTGAAAAGGAATGAGACACTTAGTCTCTGTCGTGCGGTTTGAATTCTAAATGCTAGGAGTAACTTCACATTTCTTCTTCTATGTCGTGCGATTTGAATTCTAAATGCTAACTGATTTTCTATTCTATTCTCTCGCAGATGGTGAGAACGCGTGCTTCCTCATCTACCGATCAACAGCCTGATCCTCCTGTTACAGCTCCTACGAGGGGCCGAGGTCGTGCTAGAGGCCGAGGTAGAGCCAGGGCTCAGCCCAGAGCAGCAGCACCAGTAGAGGACCCTCAGGTAGACTTTGCCGGTGAGATTCCTGCTCAGGCAGTTCCACTTGGACCAGCTCAGGTCCCAGAGGGGTTCATTGCCACCCCGGTTCTTCAGGACGCTCTGGTCTATTTAGTGGGCCTTATGGAGAGCGTGGCTCAGGCCGGTCTTCTTCCTACTGCACCAGTCGTCTCTCAGGCTGGGGGAGGGACCCATACTCCTGCTACCCGCACACTAGAGCAGCTAGCTCCTCAGTTCCAGACTCCAGCACCTCAGACAGCTGGAGCAGCTCAGCCGGGTTTTGTTGCACAGACAGTTGAGGGGGCAGCCGTGTCTGCCGATGGTTTGTGGAGGTTGGACCGGTTCACCAAGCTATTTTCTACTTTATTTACTGGTGCACCATCAGAGGATCCCCATGATTTCTTGGACAGTTGCTATGAGGTTCTTCGGAACATGGGCATTGTGGAGTCCAATGGAGTTGATTTTGCTACATTTCGTCTTTCTGGTACCGCCAAGACTTAGTGGAGGGATTTCTGTTTGACCAGACCAGCTGGGTCTTCGCCCTTGAATTTGGCTCAGTTCTCCGAGTTATTCTTGGAGAAGTTTCTACCAGTTAATCAGATAGAGGGTCTTCAGAGGCAGTTTGAGCGCCTCCAGCAGGGATCTATGACTGTTATACAGTGTGAGACCAGGTTCATTACTTTGGCCCGACATGCTATCATGATACTCCCCACTGATCGTGAGAGGGTGAGGAGGTTTATTGAGGGTCTAGCTCAGCCTATTAGACTCCAGATGGCCAGAGAGACAGGTACTGCTATTTCACTCCAGGAAGGGGCCAATGTGTCCACGCATATTGAGATGGTCTTATTGCAGGGCAGTGGTAAGTGGTCTGACAAGAGACCTCGCCATTCCGGTCGATTCAGTGGTGCCTCATCTGGAGGCAGATATTCCTTTGGTAGAGGTCATCCCCCTAGGTCATTCCAGTTAGTGCTTCAGGTATCCCGCAGTGCACCATCAGCTCCTATCAGTGCACCGCCGCTTCAGAGCTTCCGGGGTGGTTATTCTGGTCGACAGGGACAGTTGCAGGGCCAGCAGCCTCAACAGCAGAGGGCTTCTTACTCTTGTGGTGATCCNCCCCCCCCCCCAGCCAGCTAGGGGTGGAGGTCGAGGTATCAGAGGTGGAGGAAAGGCCACGAGAGGTAGAGGTCAGCCTGCAGTAGGTCGACCCAGAGATGTTCAGGTTGGAGGGGCTCCGCCCCGGTGCTATGATATTCCTGCCAGGCCTGAGGCTGAGGCCTCTGATGCATTTATTACAAGTATGGTTTCAGTTTTCAGCATAGATGCTTCGGTTTTATTTGATCCGGGGTCTACATTCTCCTATGTGTCTTCATATTTTTCCCCTTATCTGAGCATGCCCCGTGATTCCCTGAGTACTTCTGTATGTGTCTACCCCGGTGGGTGATTCTATTGTGGTAGTGTTACACCCCATATTTTTTTACATGAAAGTACATCATAAATAAACTAATGAGAGCTCGGAAGTAAGATGTTACATCCCGCATTTTTCTTGTAAGTTAATATTTCGTCGTAAGTTAATCGACAAAAGCTCGGTAATGAGAGTATTTTGAGATTTTAAGTATTATGCTATTTCAAATAATTGATGAGTAAATTCATGAAGGAGAGAGGGTAAGAAAATCGAAGAAAAAATGAGTTTCGTTGAAGGTTGTCGATTTGGAGTAAAATACGGTCCGAGCTATAATACCCGATATTTATGAACTAGTACTATACAAGGTGCCCCATGGCCATGATAGTATGATATATAAAAGGATATTAAAAATTAGTAGTATTTTAAGTAATTTGAGATAATTCTTAATTATGCGGGTAATTGGTTAATTATTTAGCAATGGGATATTACGCAATTAATTAAAGAAAAAAACTATTTGGATAAAGATAAGATCAACGTGGCAGCAATCCACTCTTCAACTAAATGACTCTTGATCAAATTTTATTAGGTGGA
This sequence comes from Nicotiana knightiana, assembly GCA_005239525.1. Lineage (NCBI taxonomy): Eukaryota > Viridiplantae > Streptophyta > Magnoliopsida > Solanales > Solanaceae > Nicotiana > Nicotiana knightiana. The sequence goes on along the minus strand of ML408476.1, from coordinate 3,335 downwards.
AACTAATGAGTTAATTCATTCCAAATATTTCCATATTAAAGACTAAAATCAGATTACTAAATGGCTTTAATTCCAAATATTTTCCATATGAAAGCCATTCTTATAGGCTTCCAATAAATTTCACTCCCAAAGCACTTCAATCAAATCAGTACATTGATAACGTGATTTCCTTAACTAACGAAATCCAACGAGGTTTCTTAGTACAATTAGCAACGTGAGATTTTGCGATTCTAAAGGAGTACGGTGCAACCTTTTCCAAAAATATCATACGAATTTTTCCCTACCCCAGGTATGTTAAGGCTATCCCTTCTTTCTTTTGGCATGGTCCAAATTATACTGAAGAAACAAACAAATACACAGTTTCTATAAATTACTCTATTCATAGAAGTAGTAGGGGTGTCTATATTCTTGATTCCCCATGAGAATTATTATTATCTTCTGTTCATGGGTCTCGAAAATACGTATGTTGGTAAAGTTTATTTCATGATATTAATCAGAGGCATAATGGCCTTATGACGTACCGAGAGATTTTATTGACGTATTTCATATGCATTTCATGCATTTACATATGCACGTTGACCCATGATCAGATGGCATTATATACGCGTATATATGTAAATATATGTATATGGGATATGGGAAAAGGTTACGGCGTTATATACGCACCACCACCTGATCAGCTGGTATATGATGATGATGTTTCCCACAGTGGCTGAAATATGGTTCAAACGGCGTTATATACGCGTATATATGTATTTATATTTAAACAACATTATATACGCATATATATGTATGTGTATATATGTATATGGGATATGGGAAAGGTTATGGCGTTATATACGCACCACCATCTGATCAGCTGGTATACGATGATGATTTTACCCATAGTGGCCGATAGGATATGATGGGATGCCCTCAGAGGCTGATGATGTTTTGCAACATATACCAATGCACGACATGACATTCATATGCATATGCATGTTGCTAAAAGTGATTTATGATTTACAAAGTTATTCAGACTTACAGGTTGAGTCATGTACTCTGTATTTCTTCCATGTCTCTTATGTACATTATGTGCCTTACATATTCGGTACATTATTCCTACTGACGCCCCTTTTGCCTGGGGACGCTGCGTTTCATGCCCGCAGGTCCCGATAGACAGGTCGAGAGCTCTCCGAGTAGGCTATCATCTCAGCAGAAGATGTTGGTGCGCTCCAGNTATGTAGTATACGTGAAAGATTGTACGGCCTTGTCGGCCTATGTTTTGAGTTTGTAAATGATTATGTTGGCCTATTAGGCCCGTATGTCACGTGTATATGATAATGTAATAAGAAAGATACGTTACGTTGGTACTCGTTCAAGTAAGGTATCGGGTGCCCGTCGCGGCCCATCGGTTTGGGTCGTGACAAAAGTGGTATCAAAGCAGTTCCGTCCTAGGGAGTCTACAAGCCTGTCTAGTAGAGTCTTGTTTATGGGTGTGTCGTGCACCACACTTATAAGCAGGAGGCTACAGGGCATTTAGGATTGTCACTATTTCTTCTTACTCTAGATCGTGTGGTAGAGCTCACTTATAAGAATTCAAATTTCGAAATTCTATTCTATTCGTAATAAGACGATACCTATATCCGGAAAGAAGGTGGAAAGAGAGATAGTTGAGAAAAAGCTGAGTCAGAGGAATTGAATTTTTGTATGATGCCTACGATAAGTAAATGTGAGGTTTTTAGAAGATCATGGGTGTACTGAAAGGTGTAAGCTTCATGATAAGAAGTCTTAAGGCAAGAACGTCTATCCATCTTTATGGTGAAGTACAATGAGATATTAAGAAGGTAAGTACAAGTTTCAGTAAGTAAAAGGATCAAGGTGAAAAAGGGTACGAGGTATCCAGTTAATGAAGGTTAACAACGTTTATAATTGAGGCAGAGAAACATAAGCTTTTTAAGTTATATTCAATAGTAACAGAGGTATATATAATTGGTGGCACCCATTATAGATATGCCCTAGGGGGGTTAACAGAAGTAGTATAAGAAGATATGATGGATGAATTGTTTGTGTCAGTTGACATTTCCGAAGGATATTGCAAAAGTTCTAATAGATATCTTTATGAGACACCCAGATGGTACACTCTAAAATAGTGCAGCCAGATATAAGTAATACAAAGACATGCACTATAAGCCTTGAGGCGATATATACTACCTTAGTGTGGCTCGCGTCCCTAGTAAAGCAAGAACGTTAAGCAACTCGAAGAGCCACTAGATGGAGCAAAGGGAAGATGAAAGCAAAAGAATGTCTTGTTCGAGTTTTCAGAATAAAGTGGTAAATGTTAGCAGGAAATAAGAAAAGAGTTAATGATGCATTATGAGTATGATATGATACGTGTATGACAACGGTAGATAAAAAAGATGACAGTATTACAGAATCTATAGTCAAGTAAAGGAAAAGACAAGATGTGATAGGCTTTGAGACAACAAAAGAGTATAGTCCATAAAGTTATATCCTCATTTCAAGAAACAAGTTCATGACTCCAGTGCGACTACCTTAAGGAAGTTAAAACCCCTGAATAATAGAAACCAATATGGATTGGTGAACAAGATAAACTAAACATAAATTAGGGACTGTGTGATTTGATAATAGTCGGCCTCATGAGAATTTCAGATTTCGTTCCAGCGGTAGTATAAGGGACAACAGAAGAAGATTCAGGAGAAAATCAGAAGAATGGTCATTCTGGAAGACGCTTCCCTAAAGCAAGTAATGTAAGCAAATTTAAGCTTAAGGGACTGTAGGTACCAGTTACATTAAATGTCACCCTCGCGAGTAGGGAAATTTGTTATCCTTGATACAGAAGGATTATCGCAAGGCAAGTAAGGGTCATTGGTGATGTGAAAGGACGCCAAAGATGAAGAGGAAAAATATCTATAGGCAGGTCGTCACAGCTTCAAGTCTTAGTACACCCCTAAAGGGGGGAATATGAAATAATGTGGCATTAAGTTAGAATTAAGTGGTTCTAGTGACTATGGAATGGTAAAGGAAGAGTGCGGTAAATGAAAGATGAATGAGATGACACTTATCCAAATCTTACAGATATGCTACGATTCAAGAATATTGTGCAAGCATGACGTCCAGGAGAGGAAGTAAAGGTTCCTGCCCGAGCTGTTATTAATAAATAAGGAGTCAGTGCGAGACATAAGTTAAGATGAAGGAAATAACCTAAGAAAGATTACGAGGAATATTGATATGAGAATGGGCCAATGAGTAGTTAGTAATTGGTCGGTAAAATCCCAGTTATGGCTAAACAAGAGGTTACAGACGAGTCATCAGATCGTGTAAGATAAACATAG
>ML408474.1:0-19118 GCA_005239525.1 Nicotiana knightiana | reverse complement strand
GGTAAGTATCTTGCCTAACCTTGTGTGGGGGAACTACCACTTAGGATTGAGTCTTCTATGTTGATTGTAGTCCGCGTACGTGAGGTGACGAGTGCGTACTCGGACTTATTTGCAAATAGATTTCCCTTTAGGGATTTTAGGTCCTTATGTTCCCCGTGTATGAATTGAAATTGTTATATCTGAATCCTCGATTTCTAGTTTCTTCTCTTCCTGCTCAAATTAGAAGTACTTGCCTAGCATTGCTTGTTTCTTATTTGATCTTAATTGACTTAAATGAAGACTTTGCCTTTCCTACCATTATACTTGTTGATACCCAATTTTTCATCAATTATTTTCAAAATTGTACATATACTTTCAAAATCACTCCTTGCAGTAACTGGTATTTTCTCACAGTTTTTCGTATTTTTATCAAATTATTTTACTGTTTATTTAACACTTTATATTCCATAATTATTCATAAATGATATAATTTAAAATCATTTTTGTTGCTCAGCATGTTATTTATATCCTATTTAATTCCCTTAGGATTTTATTATTTCACAAATCATCCAATATTGGCATTAGTTAGTTAATTTCAGCAGTTTTTGCGATTATAGCACAAATGTGCATTTATACAATTTAAAATCAATGAATGTCATTTATAATTTTTATATCTTAGTCAATCGCCTTAATTTCTTTTATTTGGTCTCAATTTTTTTTTTACACAATTATTAGCTATTTTATTAATTAATTATCTTATTTAATTGGGTATTTAACATTTAGCCTATTTCAATTTAAATTATAACCAGTTTTAAACCCAACCCACCCGACACCTGATCCAAACCATTGATCAAATGAGATCAACGCTCTAGATCAATGTTACCATAAAACCTAATCAATATTCCCCTCCAACCCCTCATTCTCTCAACACTCATTCTCTCTCTATCTCTCTCTATTACTCTCTAGTTCTCTCTAGAGGCCTCCTTTGGCTTCTCTTCTTCGATGGAGTCCAGTTATCTTCTCTGGCTGGTTCTCTCACCAGAAACCATGGCTCCTCATCGCCTCTTGGTCACCCACCAACTTTGCACCAGTCCAGTGATACTCTAGAGCTCTCAGGCGAACCTGGAGCGTCCAACTCAACTCCCATGGTCCCATGCCACTTTCCGACCTGCCCGGCCGTTTGAGTAAAGATTACGACCTATTCCGGCTTAGGCTGGTGTCATCTTTGAGGTTCTTCCTACTTATCTGGGTTCCACGGAACCCTAACCCTATGTCTTTCCATTTATTCTAGATCTACTTTAGATCTATAGTATTACGAATCTTTTTTATGTTTTTTTCTCTGAAAACATTCATCTGTAAACGATCTTTCAATTTTTAAAACTAGGGTTTAACAAACCTCTTTCAAAAATCGATTTCTTTTTACTTCTTCTTTAATGTTATTCTATGCTTTTCTCTGTTAATACGTTTTGATTCAAAGCTTCTTACTGAAAACCCCAATTTTAGGGTTTCAGTCCGTCTTGTTTGCTATGTTTAGCCAATCTGTATACTTCTCATAGACTCTCTATGTGCTATATGTTTCTTAATCTAATTCATGGTTAGGTTTCTTGAATTTCTACTATCCCTCTCGCTTAGGTTTTCTCTGAACTCTGGTGCTGATTATTGTTCAATAGGTCTGATTGTTGATCTAATGGTTGTTTATCTGATACCCTCTACTGACTCTGTGTATCTCTTTGCATAGTTGTGATATTTTCGTCGAACCTATTATTTTGTATGTTCTGTACTGATTTTTCGAGTTGTTTCCCTTGATAGTGTGATACTTAAATTGATTAAGCCTGATTTCTTGTGATTTCAATTACAGTCGAGATTCCCTCCACTAATTTTTAGAATTAAACTCATACTTTGCTTTGTGAATATGTTATCAGTTTTATTTTCCTTAATTATGTGTTATGAACCTGGTCTTTATTACATACTCCATGATTTTACTACCCCCATTATGGTAAGATCACTCTAGTTGATTCCTTTCTCTGATTTAACTTTGATTGGCCTATTTGAACTTGACTCCCAAATGAAAGGGAGTCCAGGCCTTTAATCTATACTGATTGGTTATTATTTCCATAATTATGTTAGATTAATTACTCCTTACCGTATTTTCTTTACTCATTTTCAGAACTATAAACACCCTACTCTATTTAGCATAATACAAGCAATAGATCACGAACACACACACAAAAAACAACACTAATATTGCTCTGAACTCTCACTTGCTTTGCTGCATATTCTCTCTTGTTCTTCTGGATGCTCAGTCGAATGAAAGCCAAGACTGAGTAACTTATTGCTGCTCTATTGCTCTGCATACCACTGTAATGTTGCTCTACTTCTCTGCACCTTGCTATTCTATTCTTACTCCTAACTAGTATGTTTCTAGTTTAAGTTTATAGCATTCAACTCAACATGTTTCTCACGTCTACCTGTCTATGTGATTACCCTATCCCTTTAATCTAATATGTCTATTGCTTTCCCTTGTATGTTTCCATCATTGAATCTTCCTGACTCCCAACACTATGATCATGTACCCCATAATACTTAGTTATTATGTGAATCCTAATCCTAGACCTAATATGTGACTCTGTTTGACACCCCTTCAATTTAATGCTGTTAGATTCCTGGCATGAACATTCTGTGATGACTAGGGAGTGATTGTTTAAACCATATAGCTCTAGCCTAAGGACTATTTGTGTGCAAGTCTACGTCTACTATTTGACTTATTTGTCCCCCAGTCCCCGTATCCCTGTTTGTGTTTGCTTTCTAAACCATGTATGTTCTGAGTGGCTGATGGTCCTATTTCTTTCTTCTTCAAGCCAGTTTTTCGTAAAACAAATTCTTATGTTGTTCTCTGAAGCTATTTTGAAAACAATTATTTCAAAATCTACTTTTCAAACTCAACCCTCTTTTAAACTATAGGAACATTTCACTACTCTTAGTTCTAAGTTCAGCCCCCTTCGTGTTAGCACTGCCTTAGGGACCATTTGAGTACCAATTGAACTCTGACGCACAAGGCTGGCATTCCATACTGCACTTACTCATTCCTGGCTAGGGTACTAAGGTTTGAGCACTGCCTGGGGTCCTCTGAGATCCTTAGGAACTATGACACATCTAGGTTACGAAGGGTCATAGCATATGGCATGTTTGGATTTGGATACTTGGGCCTATTGTTAGGATCCCTATAGTAACTTCTTAATTTTAATTTTGTGTAATTTATGCAACGCTGGTCTGTAATAATTAGTTGTAAAAATGAATCTGGAGTTGGATAGTGAAACGGGTGGGGTTATGCATGCTTAGTACAATTACGGGTAGAAACCATGCTTATAGGATTTATTTTGTATATGTGTGCCATTGTCACCATGCTTACGAATACCTGCCATGCATGCATTAGAGAACATGTTTTAGGCCCGTTTATCTCAGCATCTTTGCCATACTCATGCCTCACTTAGAAATCATGTTCCTAGTCAAATAACTAGAAAAATGTTTGTTATGTTACTGTCTCTGCATCTTCACGATCACCATGTCTAGAAATCCTGTTTTAGGTTAAAAAACTTAATAGTCAATATTTGCAGTAGAGACCATGTTACCTTAGGAATTCATTCTCAGCATGCTCATATTACCTATGCCAAACTCATATGTTAAGGACATATTGCTATTTGCATTAGAAATCATGTGCTAGGTTCAGCAACTTAACTACGCTTTTGTATTTCCTGTTTCGAGTCAAAATATGTGTTAATAAGTAAATCCGCTCTAAAATAATAATAGATTCTGATTTCTGAAAACGTTTGTGCATTTAGAAAAGCATGCGTAGGTTTGCATCATTCTACACCCTGTATGCATTTAGATATCCTGTTTTGTAGGACACTGAATTCACATTAGTTTAAGTACTCACTCCTTTACCACAATTAAGTCTAAATAGTATAACTGGAGTTTGTTAAACCTGCTTAGGCAAGCCTTAGGCATTAAGTTTATTAAAACTAGGAAAATTGTCTCTTTGTATTGTTTGGCTAATTACTTTTATTCTTTTTTCAAAACTCCAATACTTGTTTGAAATCCCTCTTATGTGAGCCTTTCTTGTTATATTCTCATTGTCTGAATTCACGAAACCATTTGTCCGGAACCCACAATTGTGGATCCTGTGGGGTGCCTAACACCTTCCCCTTGGGATAACTTCAAGCCCTTACCCAATCTCTGGTAATGCAAACTAGTTCATGAGTTAACTACTCAAGGTGCCCTAACACACCATAAAAATCGTTAGGTGGCGACTATTCCTTTAACTTCTTCCTTCCAAAGGAGTTTGTCCAAAATGTCAAGAACCCGATCTCCGCACCTAAGCCCTTATTTTTTTTGGGGGAGGGGGAGGGAAGAAAGGGGGCGCGACAGCATGGCGACTCTGCTGGGGATTATAAGCTTTTACCATTTCAAATTGTTTCGTGAATTTATGCCTTTATTTTAAATACTTGCACCCTTTCCTATTCCGTTTGCATGCAATTAATTGTTTACTTCAAGTATTTATTTTTTTTTCAAAACGTAACTGACATGTCTTGTTGTTTCCTTTTTGAAACTGCTTTAAATCATTATTACTATTTTTACCGCTTTCTTTAACGTGCAAATACGTGACAACTTGTTTTAAATACTTATTGCATAAATCATGCTCAACATTCATACTCCACTCGTGCCAAACAAAATACTATATCAACGCTTGATGAGTGTTTTCTCCCTTCCTATATTATGACCCCTAAATTTGGAAANTCCGCTCAAAGATACTAGTCTAAAACCCTATAGAAACCTTACTCTGTCGAATTGTTGCATGCATCATGGTCAAACCTAGTCAAAGATAAAGTGTTATCCGCATGATAGCTTTTAAGATAGCCTTGTCCAAAATTCCACCGGGTTTCCCTGAACCCAAACGGACGCCCTCACGTTCTATGCATTTATTTGGAGAACTAAATGCTTCTTGCTAATTATTGACATTAAATAGTCGGGTCCGGTGGGGGTAAGGGCCAAACCTATTTGTTTTGCAGAAAAATAAATGAGGCACGAAGTCCCCAGATTCGGCACGGTCTCCAACATCTACCCAAAATTGCTGAGTTGATGGGAGGATTTACACTCTAGTGACAAAGCTATCGTTACGAAACATTTGGGTAATCTACCATCACTTCTGGAAATCCAGCCTAACAAAATGACAGTAGAGGCTGCTACCCTATTCTGGGATCATGAAAGGTCCGTGTTCCGCTTTGGGAGCATCAAAATGAAACCATTGATAGAAGAGATAGGAGGGTTGGCTAACCTAGTATGGGAAACAACGGGGTTGCTGATGCTTGAGAACCGCACAGGCAGAAGTTTCCTCAAAATGATGGGTCTGAAAAAGGACGCGGAGTTTGTATGTCTGGAGGATTCGTACATTCCTTTTGATTACCTGTACGAACGGTATGGCTACACCAAATCATACCGTACCTACCATGACGAGTTTGCTATCACCTCTCTGGGACACGTCCATCGCCGAGTGTTCGTCTTTATGGTCTAGTTTTTGGGATTGATCGTGTTCCCGATGAAGAAAGAAAGGATCCACACCAGGTTAGCCATGGTAACTAACACCGTAATGAAAGGGTTAAATGGGCAATATTTCAGCATTGTGCCCATGATCGTTGCAGATATGTACCGGGCTTTAGAAAAATGTCAACAAGGAGCAAAACAATTTGAAGGTTGCAATATGTTACTCCAACTCTGGCTTGTAGAACATCTCCAAAAGGGGAATATCGACAGGACATCCACCGCCAAATGTGGGATGACCACGTCCCTTTCCATCACCCAAAGCGACTGAACTATATCCCTGACATGTTTGCTTAACCTGAGGATGCCGAAGGATGGGTCGAGCTCTTTGATAACCTGACTAAATAATGGGTTCAGTGGATGTTCGAATGGTTTCGAACGGATGAGTTCATCATTCGATCTCGAGACACAACATTTCTAGTATTGATTGGTCTCAGAAGGTCCTACCCTTACGTCCCTCTTCGAGTTATAAGGCAGGCAGGAAGGAAACAAGGCATCCCTAGGGTTGAGAAGATGAGCCATCTCCGAGCCGACTTTCAAAACAATGACAGTCCTCACAGGTGCCAAGCTCAGCACCTATGGCACTGCAAGGTTATACTCGATAAAGACACCATCGAGTCGGACATGTGTCACGCCGGTTATACCCCTTTCTATCCGGGTTGGTTAGAAGAAGATCTGAGTGGTCAGAGCAAGCAAGGGTACGCTCGAGGTCACAGGGTTGTAGATGAAAGGGCTGAAGCAGAAGTCATGTTGAACCAGTTGCGTAAAAGGATCCAGGAGAATGAGGATGATCACCACAAGATACATGAGTCCAACAAAATATTGATTGAGGAATGGAAGGACATGGCTATTAGCCCCAACAAAAGGGTGGATATTCTGAACGAGGTATAATAGATTTAGAAGAAAAGTTCATCAAAAGGGTTGAAAATTGTCAAAAGGTTGAAGGAGCTGCAAGGGGATATTTAGCCAGAACTTATCTACTGCTAGGACTTCACGAGCTGAGAAAGCCATTAGAAGAAAGCAGGAATGCCGAATATAGGGAAGGTCCTTCTGGGACCAAGTAGATAGGAACGTCTTTATTTTTCCAACAATGTAATAAGGCCAATGGCCATTAGTGATTTTTATTTTCGTCTGTCGTTTTGGGATTTATCTATTTTTTATTATCAATAAAATAAGGCATTTAGCATTTTAAGTTCTCCAAATCAATTTGTCGATAAGCCTACCTTGGGCGCAAAGAGGTCCCCAACTTAGGACACACTTTCATTTCCGCATTATGTGTTTAAATACTGCAATACTCTTTTCATAATCATCACTGACTTGGTTACCTTTTGTTTCTATTTTTTTCTTACTCCCTTCCCCAAAGGTTAGTTTGTACATTCTGGCATCATCATCCTATCGCACCAGATCCAAGGGCCCTTCACCTACTCTTCCCTTTAGTCCCCCTAAGGACAAAAACAAAGGAAAAGGTAAGATGGAAGAATCCAGCGGCATCATAAAGGAGAATGTGATTGAAAGGGTAGAGGCCACTGATGGCCGAGGTATTCAGGTCCTGCTTGAGAACATGTCGCCGCTTGAACAAAAATTGCTGAAGTTTCAGGAAGAACTAGATCAGGTCCGAAATCTGGCCAGCTTATTATTTTCCCTCAACGTCCCTAACGTCAACCTTCCAAATTCTCAAAACCCCACACCTCCACAAAATATCCCAAGACAGAAAAACCATCACACCACTCCCCCAAAGAACCAAAACCTCCCGACGCAGTACAGTGCTTGCCACACCACAATTAACACCCCACTTCTCATCCCAGAACCTGAAAATCCCACAAAAGACCATTTCCACACCTATAATATTCCCATATATATGTGGAAACCATGACCCACTCCACTACGCCTATTCCACAGGTATCCGAGTCTGACAAAAAGGATTTACTTATCCGGAAACTAGCCTAAGAGCTTAAGAAACTGACCAACTGAGTTCAGGGTGTTGAAGGGATCAAAGAGATCGAAGGGTTGAACTATGAAGACCTTTGTATCCAACCTGATGTCAAACTGCCCGACGGGTACAAACCTCCAAAGTTCAAAATGTTTGACGGTACTGGTGATCCGAGATTCCATCTGAGGACTTATTGCGACAAATTTGTCGGCGTGGGAAAGGATGAAAGAATCTGCATGAAGCTGTTCATGAGGAGTTTGAAGGGAGATGCACTATCTTGGTACATCAGCCAAGACCCCATGAAATGGTCAAACTGGGTAGGCANTCCATCTGAGGACCTATTGCGACAAATTTGTCGGCGTGGGAAAGGATGAAAGAATCTGCATGAAGCTGTTCATGAGGAGTTTGAAGGGAGATGCACTATCTTGGTACATCAGCCAAGACCCCATGAAATGGTCAAACTGGGTAGGCATGGCGTCTGATTTCATGGACAGGTTTAGATTTAACACAGAGAACGCACCAGATGTGTTCTACATTCAGAATTTGAAGAAGAAGCCTATATAAACCTTTCGCAAGTATGCTACTCGTTGGAGGTCCGAAGCCGCTAAACTCAGACCTGCTCTAGAAGAAGAACAGATGAACAAGTTTTTTGTCCGAGCTCAGGACCCGCAGTATTATGAACAGTTAATGATGGTTGAGGGCCGCAAGTTTTCTGACATCATCAAATTGGGTGAGCGGATTGAAGAAGGTATTAAAAGCGGTAGAGTTACAAATTTTGAAGCTTTGCAAGCCACTAACAAGGCTCTACAATCCGGTGGTGTGTCTAAGAAGAGAGATGTGGGAGCTGTAATGGTTGCACAAAGAACCAAGTCCCCACTCAAGTACCAAACCTATCCGACACCTCCACTCACATATCATCCCTCACCAAATTACCAAGCACCATTACCAAATTACCAAGCTCCATCGCCAAATTACCAAACTCCACCACCTTTCTACCAAACTCTACCACCCACATATCAACCTGCTTCGCCCAAATATCCACAACCTACTCCTGTCTACCACACTTATAGTTCCCAGCCATCTTATTACCAATCCCCTCCTGCACGCCAAAATTTCCCTAGACCTCGTCCCAATTTTGATCGCCGTCCTCCAAAGAAATATACCTCCATAGCCGAGCCCATTGACTAGCTATATGAAAAACTCAAAGACGCTGGTTATGTTACACCTATCCCTGCTGCCACCCCTGAGAATCCCTTTTAGTGGGTTAACCCAAACAAATCCTGTGCATAGCATTCCGGCATGAAAGGGCAAACCATTGAGGAATGCCGTTCTCTAAAGGACAAAATATAGGCTCTCATTAACGACAAGATTATTGTGGAAAAAGACCCCACTCTAAACGTTCGTGACAATCCTCTGCCAGACCATAAGGGTAGAGGTATCCATATGATTGAAATAGAAGACGATTGGGACCCCTAGGGTTCAATCGGGTTGATCGCAGAAGGCGATGACCCAAAGAAATCCGCAGTCACTCTCAAACCGATCATAGTCCAGATTCTGCCATTTGAGGCCTATGAGGTGAATATGTCTATGCCATTCGAGTTTGAAGCAGCGCCACCGGCAAAGTCACCAGTGCCAATTAAAGTTGAGTTTGTATCTCCAATAAATACAACAGCTTCGTTCGAGGTCGCAAACTTGCCACTCCGAACACGCATTCCGTTTGAAATAAAGATGGCTGCACCAGTTCCGGTGGCGATGTAAACTATGCCACCCTTCAATTCAAACGCTATTCCTTGGGACTACGCAGCTGAGGCAACAAAGAAAAATAAAGTCAGGTCTGAGGAAGCTGTCGCAGCACAGGGTATGACTAGAACTGGTAGGGTCTACACCCCTGAGCATCTGGCCGAGTCGAGCAAGCAGGCCACCAACCGGCCTCCCCTCATTGAAACAGGTCCCGACGACCTTTGGAGAAAGATATAGGCAAAGGAGTATTCAGTCATCGACCAGCTGAACAAGACACCGGCACAAATATCCATCCTCTCTCTGCTGCAGAATTTCGTAACACATAGGAATGCTTTGTTGAAAGTGTTGAGTGAAGCATATGTGCCAAATAATATCACTAGTGGGTAAATGGCCAATATGGTAGGCCAGGTACTGGAGAGTCATAAAATCACTTCTCATGAGGATTAGCTACCACCTGAAGGATTGAGGCACAACAAAGCGATGCAAATCACCGTGCAGTGCGAGGATCATTTCATCACAATAATCTTGATCGATGGAGGTTCCAGTCTTAACATCTGTCCGCTGATAACACTCACGAAATTGGGTAGAGGGCTATATGAGATAAAGGATGGGGCGATCAATGTGAAGTCTTTTGACGGTTCTCAGAGGTCCACCATGGGGGAGACCAGTCTATGTCTACAGATGGGACCAACTTGGTTCAAAGTGGATTTCCAGGTAATGGATGTTCCGGCATCCTACAACCTATTTTTGTGACGACCCTGGATTCATGCTACTGGGGTCGTAGCATCAACACTACATCAAGCGGTAAAATTCTAATGGAACCACCAAGAGGTGATTATTCATGGTGATGGTAGCAACCCCATTTATAGCTGTCAAACTATTATGATGATTGACAGGAAAAAGAAAGATACGTGGAGGAACTTACCACCATATTGAACGGGTTAATGCTATCGACAAGGACAAATTATGGGATAACAAGATCGAGAGCATCTTGAACTGAGAAGGATATGAGCCAGGCAAAGGGATCGGTAAAAACCTCCAAGGGATCACGAAGCCTATAAATCTCAAGGAGCATGGTACCACTTTCGGTCTGGGGTATGACTACACCTGGCAGGAATTCAACGACTGGTCGCCACTTTGGCGCCGTCCCTATTACCCTTTGGAACAGTCGATACCTCATCTTGAGCAGACTTTCAAGCAAGCTGACACTATCTACGGTTCAGATGAAGATGAAGAACTTGCTGAAATGAGGAGCTTGCTTCTACGGAATGATGATATGGATTGCTTTGCTATCCTCGAGGGGGAGGGGAGGAAGGCCCTTCCGTACAGACTGTGATCAAGGGAGCGTATCTCAAGAACTAGTCTATTAAGACAACCAAAGCTCGATGAGCCTCGGGGTAGCAAGGCTAAAACAAGCATTATTTACTGTTTTATTTACTAATTGATTTCATGCATTTGTTTTTAATTTCTGCAATAAAGATCGTCAATGATCAAAACAGTTATTCAATCTATCAAGGAATCTTCTAAATTTCTCTTACGAAATCCGATATTTATTGCTATTCTTTTCCCGCATTACTTTATTTATACAACATTACTATTACTTGTCTTGATGAACCAATGATTGTGACATGCAGTGAGACAACGCAGCAAACAAACATCGATTCAGATGAGGACGATATACCTGATGAGATTGTCAAGGAAGTTGAGAACTTTGAGAGCAGACCTAAGTCCAACCTGGATGAGACCGAAGTTATCAACCTGGGAGATTCAGAAAACGTCAAGGAAACTCGTATCAGCACTCATTTGTCACCATTAGAGAAGAAATAATACACGAAGTTTCTAAGAGAGTATGAGGATGTATTTGTATGGTCGTATGATGACATGACTGGTCTAAATACGTCTATGAAACAAAATCTCAGAATGTTCAAACCCAACATGAGTTTGAAAATCAAAGAAGAGGTTACCAAGCAGATCAACGCCAAAGTTCTCCGGGTAGTGGAGTATCCGACATGGGTTGCTAACATTGTACCTGTGCCGAAGAAGGATGAGAAGGTCAGAGTCTGCGTCGACTACCGGGATCTCAACCGGGCTAGTCCAAAACACGACTTCCTCTTGCCAAACATACACATTCTGATTGACAACTGCGCCAAGCATTAATTACAGTCGTTTGTGGATTGCTTCGCTGGTTATCACCAGATTTGGATGGATGAGGAAGATTCTCAGAAGATGACGTTCATTACGCCGTGGGGAGTTTATTATTACAAGATGATGCTATTTGGTCTAAAGAATGCATGGGCCACTTACATGAGGGCCATGACAACCATATTCCATGACATTATTCACAAAATGATCGAGGTGTACGTAGATGACGTCATTATCAAATCAAAGATATCTGCTGATCACATGCAGAATCTGGGGAAATTCNGAGGGCCATGACAACCATATTCCATGACATTATTCACAAAGAGATCGAGGTGTACTTAGATGACGTCATTATCAAATTAAAGAAATCTGCGGATCACATGGAGAATCTGGGGAAATTATTCAATCAATTGCAAAAAGACAATCTGAAACTGAACCCTGCGAAGTGTGCATTTGGGGTTCCTGCAGGGAAGTTGCTGGGATTTATTGTAAGCCGCCAGGGAATAGAGTTTGATCCGTCCAAGGTCAAATCCATTCAAGAGTTACCACCACCAAGGAACAAGAAAGATGTGATGAGCTTCTTAGGGAGGCTTAATTACATCAGCCAATTTATATCATAGTCTATAGTCATTTGTGAGACGATCTTCAAGATACTGAAGAAGGACGCTACGACCAAATGGACCGATGATTGTCAAAAGTCTTTCGACAAAATCAAGGAGTACCTCTCAACATCGCCGGTTCTGGTACAACCTGAGCCAGGTAGACCTCTGTTACTCTACCTTGCAGTGCTGGATGGAGCTTTCAGTTGCGTTCTTGGGCAACATGATGAAACAGGAAGGAAAGTACAAGTTATTTATTACCTCAGCAAGAAGTTCACTCCATATGAGGCCCGGTATTCTTTATTGGAACGCACATGTTGTGCTTTGACCTGGGTCGCACAGAAGCTGAGACACTACTTCTGCGGCTACACAACATATCTAATATCCAAGATGGATCCATTAACGTATATCTTTCAGAAGCCCATGCCCAATGGTAAGCTAGCCAAGCGGCAGATCCTGTTGAGTGAATTCGACATTGTTTACATGACTCAGAAGGCAGTTAAAGGATAAGCTCTGGCAGGCCATCTTGCTGAGAATCCCGTAGACGGAGAATACAAACCCCTTAAAATGTATTTTCCTGATGAAGAGGTATCATTCATAGGAGAAGACATTGCAGAATTCTACGACGGTTGGAGGATGTTCTTTGATGGAGCAGCAAACTTCAAAAGAGTCAGTATTGGAGCAGTACTAGTATCAGAGACCGGTCAGCATTATCCACTATCCGCTAAACTCAGTTTCCCTTGCACCAACAATATGGGCGAATACAAAGCCTGCATCTTGGGGCTCAACATGACCATTGACATGAACGTCCATGAGTTGTTAGTGATTGGTGATTCAGACTTATTGGTACATCAGGTATAGGGAGAATGGGCAACCAAGTATTCCAAGATATTAACCTATTTGCTTCACGTTCAGGAGTTGTGAAAGAGGTTCACAAAGATAGAGTTCCGGCATGTCCCCAGAATCCAGAACGAGTTCGCCGATGCTTTGGCTACTGTGTCATCTATGATTCAGCATCCAGACAGGAACTTCATTAATCCTATTCTGGTGAAAATCCAAAATCACCTAGCTTACTGTGCCCATGTCGAAGAAGAAGCAGACGAAAATCCTTGGTTCCATGATATCAAGGAATACCTAGAAAAAAGAGAATACCCGGAGCTTGCAAATGCCACTCAGAAACGCACGCTTCGAAGGTTGTCTAATAATTTCTTTCACAGCGGAGGAATCCTATATATGAGGACTCCCGATTTGGGTTTGCTAAGGTGCATCGCCACAAAAGAGGCGTCGAGATTATTGAAGGAAGTTCATGCCGGAACCTGCGGCCCACATATGAACGGTTTTGTTTTGGCAAAGAAGATATTCCGAGCTGGTTACTTTTGGATGACTATAGAGACGGACTGCACCCAGTATGTCTGATAATACCACCATTGTCATATACATGGAGATATGATAAAGGTACCTCCAAGTGAGCTTAATACAACAATTTCACCCTGGATGTTCGCCGCTTGGGGCATGGACATCATTTGACAAATCGAGCCTGCCGCCTCCAACGGACACAGGTTTATTCTGGTCGCCATTGATTACTTTACTAAATGGTCGAAGCAGCGTCCTACAAAGCAGTTACAAAGAAAGTTTTGGCCGATTTAGTCTGTGACCATATTATTTGTCGATTCAGAGTTCCAGAGTCAATCATCACCGATATTGGTTCTAATCTCAACTGTGACTTGATGAAAACCATGTGTGAAACCTTCAAGATCAAACACAAGAATTCCACAGCTTACAGACCTCAGATGAATGGAGCCGTTGAGGCCGCTAACAAAAACATCAAGAAGATACTAAGAAAGATGATAGAAAGGCACAAACACTGGCACAATAAGTTATCATTTGGCTTATTGGGATGTCGCACCACAGCTCACACCTCAACATGGGCAACTCCCTATATGCTAGTTTATGGTACAGAAGCTGTAATTCCTGCTGAAGTCGAAATTCCATCACTGAGACTTATACAAGAAGCTGAGCTCAGCGATGCAGAGTGGGGTTACGAGAAGCTAGCCCTCATAGATGTAAAAAGAACGAATGCAGTTTGTCATGGTCAGCTATATCAAATAAAAGTTACGCATAATCTATGCTTGTTATTCGTTTGCAGGAAATTCGGCTATGAACAACCAGCCAGGCAGGAGCGGACCGCTCCAGTTCTCCTAACCACTCCCGTAAGCCATTTTGTTCACCTTACCTTGCCCTTTGCGTCCGTCCTTGTGAGACTTCACCGGTATACTTCGCCGCTAACTCATGAACTACATACGACCAGGGTGCAGCCTAAAGCTTTCATACTATTTCCCTCCGGTCAAAATTGGCCATCATATCTTTACCTGACAACTCTTTCATCCTTTACGGGGTAAAGAGGGGCAGTTGTTGATACCCAATTTTTTGTCAAATTATTTTCAAACTTGTACATATACTTTCAAAATCACTCATTGCAGTAACTGGTATTTTCTCACAAATTTTCGTATTTTTATCAAATTATTTTACTGTTATTTAGCACTTTATATTCCATAATTATTTATAAATGATACAATTTCAAATTATTTTTCTTACTCAACATATTATTTATATACTATTTAATTCCCTTCGAATTTTATTATTTCACAAATAAGCCAATATTTGCATTAGTTAGTTAATTTCAGCAGTTTTTGCGATTATAGCACAAATGTGCATTTATACAATTTAAAATCAATGAATGATAATTTATAATTTTTATATCTTGGTAAATCGCCTTAATTTCATTTATTTTGTCTCAATTTATTTTTTACACAATTATTAGCTATTTTATTAATTAATTATCTTATTTAATTGGGTATTTAACGTTTAGCCCATTTCAATTTAAATTATACCCAGTTTTAAACCCAACCCACATGAACCTTTAATACCTAACCAACCCATCCCAAAACCCGTTCATACCCGGCCCAACCCCACACTTGATCTGAACCGTTGATCAAATGAGATCAACGGTCCAGATCAATGTTACCATAATTAAACCTAATCACTACCCCCCTCCAACCCCTCATTCTCTCAACACTCATTCTCTCTCTATCTCTCTTTGTTACTCTCTAGTTCTCTCTAGAAGCGTCCTTTGACTTATCTTCTCCGATGGAGTCTGGTTATCTTCTCCAGCTGGTTCTCTCACCAGAAACCATGGCTCCTCGTCGCCTCTTGGTTACCCACCCACTTTGCACCAGTCCAATGATACTCTAGGGCTCTAAGGCAAACGTGGAGCGGTCAAACTCATCTCGCATGGTCCCATGCAACTTTCCGACCTCCCCAGTCGTTTGAGTAAGGATTACGACCTGTCCCGGCTTAGGCCGGTGCCGTCTTTGAGGTTCTTCCTACTTCTACGGGTTCCGTGAAACCCTAACCCTATGTCTTTCCATTAATTCTAGATCTAATTTAGATCTATAGTATTACAAGCCTTTTCTACGTTTTTTTTCTCTTAAAACTTTCATCTTTAAACGATCTTTCAATTTTTAAAACTAGGGTTTAACAAACCGCTTTCAAAAATTGATTTCTTTTTTACTTATGCTTTAATGTTATTCTATGCTTTTCTNTTTTTTTTCTCTGAAAACTTTCATCTTTAAACGATCTTTCAATTTTTAAAACTAGGGTTTAACAAACCGCTTTCAAAAATTGATTTCTTTTTTACTTATGCTTTAATGTTATTCAATGCTTTTCTCTATTAATACGTTTTGATTCAAAGCTTCTTACTGAAAACCCCAATTTTTAGGGTTTCAGTCCGTCTTGTTTGCTATGTCTAGCCAATCTGTATACTTCTCCTAGACTCTCTATGTGCTCTATGTTTCTTACTCTAATTCATGGTTAGGTTTCCTGAATCTCTACTATCCCTCTCGCTTAGGTTTTCTCTAAACTCTAGTGCTGATTATTGTTCAATAGGTCTGATTGTTGATCTAATGGTTGTTTATCTGATACCCTCTACTGACTCTGTGTATCTTTTTGCATAGTTGTGATATTTTCCTCGAATCTATGATTTTGTATGTTCTGTACTGATTTTTTGAATTGTTTCCTTTAATTTTTGTGATACTTTCCTTGATTATGCCTGATTTCCCATGATTTCAATTGCAGTCGAGATTCCCTCGACTAATTTTCAAAACCCGTACTTTGCTTTGTGAATATGTTATCAGTTTTACTTTCCTTAATTATGTGTTATGAACCTGGTCTTTATTACATACTCCATGCTTTTACTACCCCTATTATGGTAAGATCACTCTAGTTGATTCCTTTCCCTGATTTAAATCTGATCTGCCCATTTGAAGTTTACTCTCAAATTAAAAGGAGTCCAGGCCGTTAATTGATACTGATTGGTTATTATTTCCATAATTATTTTAGACTAATTACTCCTTACCTTATTTTCTTTACTCGTTTTCAGAATTATAAACACCCTACTCTCTTAAGCATAATACAACCAATAGATACACGAACACACACACAAAACAACACTCATAGTACTCTGAACTCTCACTTTCTTTGCTACATATTCTCTCTTGTTCTTCTGGATGCTCAGTCGACTGAAAGCCACGACTGAGTAACTTATTGCTGCTCTATTGCTCTGCATACCACTGTCATGTTGCTCTACTTCTTTGCACCTTGTTGTTCTATTCTTACTCCTAACTAGTATGTTTCTTGTTTAAGTTTATAGCATTCAACTCAACATGTTTCTCACGTCTACCTGTCTATGTGATTCCCCTTTCCCTTCAATCTAATATGTCTATTGCTTTCCCTTATATGTTTCCATCATTGGATCTGCCTGACTCCCAACACTATGAGCATGTACCCCCTAATAATTAGTTATTATGTAAATCCTAATCCTGGACCTAATATGTGACTCTGTTTGACACCCCTTCAATTTAATGTTGTTAGATTCCTGGCATGAACATTCTGTGATAACTAGGCAGTGATTGTTTAAACCATATAGCTCTAGCCTAAGGACTGTTTATGTGCAAGTCTGCTTCTACTATGTGAATTATTTGTCCCCCATTCCCCTTATCCCTGTTTGTGTTTGCTTCCTAAACCATGTATGTTCTGAGTGGCTGATGGTCATGTTGCTTTCTTTTAAAGCCAGTTTTTCATAAAACAAATTCTCATGTTGTTCTCTGAAGCTATTTTAAAAACAATATTTCAAAATCTACTTTTCAAACTCAACCCTCTTTTAAACTATAGGCATATTTCACTACTCTTAGTTGTAAGTTCAGCCCCCTTCGTGTGAGCACTGCCTTAGGGACCATTTGAGTACCCATTGAACTCTGACGCACAAAGCTGGCATTCCACACTGCACTTATTCATTCCTAGCTAGGGTACTTGGGTGTGAGCACTGCCTGGGGTCCTCTGAGATCCTTAGGAACGATGACACAGCTGGGTTACAAAGAGTCAAAGCATATGGCATGTTTGGATCTGGATACTTGGGCCTATTGTTAGGCTCCATATAGTAACTTCTTAATTTTAATTTTGTGTAATTTATGCAATGCTGGTCTGTAATAATTAGTTATAAAAATGAATATGGAGCTGGATAGTGAAACGGGTGGGGTTATGGATGCTTAGTATAATTACGGGTAGAAACCATGCTTATAGGATTTATTTTGTATATGTGTGCAATAGTCACAATGCTTAAGAATACTTGTCATGCATCCATTAGAGAACATGTTTTAGGCCCGTTTATCTCAGCATCTTTGCCATACTCATGCCTCACTTAGAAATCATGTTCGTAGTNTGTCTCTGCATCTTCACGATCACCATGTCTAGAAATCCTGTTTTAGGTTAAAAAGCTTAATCATCAGTATTTGCATTAGAGACCATGCTACCTTAGGAATTCATTCTCAGCATGCTCATATTACCTATGCCAAACTCATGTGTTAAGGACATACTGCTATTTGAATTAGAAATCATGTGCCAGGTTCAGCAACTTAACTACACTTCTGTATTTCCTATTTCGAGTCAAAATATGTGTAAATAAGTAAATCCGCTCTAAAATAATAATAGATTCTGATTTCTGAAACCGTTTGTGCATTTAGAAAATCATGCGTAGGTTTGCATCATTCTACACCCTTTATGCATTTAGATATCATATTTTGTAGGACACTGCAATCACATTAGTTTAAATACTCACTCCTTTACCACGATTAAGTCTAAATAGGATAACCGGAGTTTGTTAAACTTGCCTTGGAAAGCCTTAGGCATTTAGTTTATTAAAACTGGGAAAAATTGTCTCTTTGTATTGTATGGCTAATTACATATCAGAATTCATAGTCTAGAACTGGTAAAAAGATCTCTTCTGAAACTCAATAATGAGACTGCCCTATTACTGTATTCTCACTTAGACATCCTGCCTTAGGTTCTGAAATTCAAAGACCTCTTTGTTTGAGTCGTGATAATTATGTGTATTCATTTGTGGAGGAAGTCATGAGCCTCATATCTGCTCCTGTGTGTCCCCTATACTTGCAGTCCTAAATGTTTTATTTGTCGCTTAGAATTTGTCCTTTAAACCTAGGGGTTCTGCCTAGTACATACCTTTTAGGATAACAGTCCTAATCTCCTCTAGGATCGATAAGATGGGACGGGTAATAGCGCGTAATAGAATACGTGACGAACACACGTTCTTATTACCTCCACGGGTGGGAAGGGTAGAATATAGATATGATGACTGGTGCGCTAAAACCACGTGTTTCCTCTCTTTGAAAAGTGATTACCGGGTATTGCATTGATGTGATACTTTAAACCTAGGACATTTTTTCTCAAATGTTTACTTTTAATTTCTTCTTTCAAAACTCCAATACTTGTTGAAATGTGATCCTTGCTTGTTATTTGCTCATTGTCTGAATTCATGAAACCATTGGGCCGGGACCCACAGTTGTGGATCCTGAGCGGTGCCTAACACATTCCCCTTGGGATAACTTCAAGCCCTTACCCAATATCTGGTAATGCAAACTAGTTCAAGGGGGTGCAACAACACTATATGTTTCTTCATACACTGACTATGTGCCTAAAACTAGTATAATCTCGCCCTCTAATTGACTAACAAGTAATTGGAATATCTATACGTTGGTCAAGCATGCGCGTGAGTCGTACAT
>ML408473.1:130930-144805 GCA_005239525.1 Nicotiana knightiana | reverse complement strand
GATCAAGGGGATTCTTATAATGATCAAGATGAAGAGGTCCAATATGTGAACAACTTTCAAGGGAACCTAAACAACTATCAAGGCCCTAGTCAACAATAATGGAGACCTTCAAACAATCAGGCAATTGGAATTCTAGCAACCAAGGTAATTGGAATAGTGGGAACAATCAAGGCAATTACAGTGGAAACAATAACCAAGGGAATTAGAAAAGTAATAACAATCAAGGCAATTGGGGAGGCAACAACCAAGAAGGGTGGAACAACAATCAAGGAACTCGGGGGTCAGGTTTTCAAAGGCCCCCGATGTACCAACAACCGAGCAACCTAACTTCTTATCCTTCTCATGGTCCTAGTTCCTCCAACAATGAAATGAGTCATATTGAAAACATGTTCAAGAAAATGATGGAGAAGAATTCTGATTCCGATGCCCAACTTGCTTCTCACAATACATCAATTTGTAACTTAGAAGTGCAAATGGGTCAAATCTCTCAAGCTTTGAATTCGTGCCTAAGGGGGCACTACCAAGTGATACGGTGGTAAACCCGAAGGGTAGGAACACTACGTGACATGACATGGTTGTTACTACAAGAAGTAGAACAGGTGGGAATGCACCTACCTCAAGTCAAAGGCAACTTGTGGATGATGAGCAAGTGGTATAAGAAGAGGAGATCCCGAACAATGTAGTGGAGGTAAATGATGAAGTGCAGATTGATATTGATGACTCAGTAGAAGAGACTCAATAGGACGTGACCCGTCTGGGGATCATGTGATTGACATACCGAAACTGGTAGTGCAAATAGATAAGGCACCATTTCTTAAGACACCTCCTCCCTATCCTCAAAGGCTTGCCGAGAAAAATGGCAAAAATCAGTTCAAGAAGTTCATTGATATGATGAAAAGTCTCTCTGTAAATGTGCTTTTGGTTGAAGCTTTAGAGAAAATGCCCAGATATGCTAAGTTTATGAAAGACTTGGTGATAAAGAAGAGATCGATGAATTTTGAAACTATCAAATCACTCACCAAGTGAGTGCAAATGTGCATTCGATGGCTCCAAAATTGGAAGATCCCGACGCTTTTACTATTCCTTGTACCATTGGAAGTGCCGAATTTGCAAAGTCTCTTTGTGATCTTGGGGAGAGTATCAACTTGATGCCCTACTCAATTTTCAAGACACTAGAAATTGGAAAACCAAGACCCACATCTATGAGATTACAAATGGCCGGTCGGACAATAAAGAGGCCATTGGGTGTGATTGAAGTTGTATTGGTTCTGAGTTGACAAGTTTATTCTCCCGGCAAATTTTGTATTCTTGATTGTGAAGTGGACTATCATGTGTCGATTATTCTGGGTAGACCTTTCTTTGCTACGGGGAAGGCTCTTGTTGATGTGGAAGCCAGTGAACTCACTTTCTGGGTGGTTGATGAAAAATTGGTCTTCCATGTGTGCAAATCTATGAGGAAACCAAATAGCAATGGAGTGGGTTTGTTTGTGGACTTGGTGACCAATGTGATTATTGCTGATACTAGTGACACGATGAATGTTGATGATACATTGGAGGCTGTTTTGCTTAACCTTGATGATGATGAGATGGATGGTTTTGTGGAATGTGTGAACTCATTGCAAGGATTGGGGTCGTACACTTATGAACCCCGCAAATTGTCTTTGGATCTTGAAAATCGGAAGACTCCTCCAAAAAAGCACTCAATCGAGGAGTATCCCATTTTGGAGTTAAATCCATTTCCTCCGCATCTCAGGTATGAATTCCTTGGCCCTTGTTTTACTTTACCGTTATTATTTCCTCTTGTTTTACTAACGTGCAGGTAGACTCTACATTGGCGGTGCTACAAAAGAGGAAGAAATCTATTTGATGGACATTGGGGGATGTTCGAGGAATAAGCCCCGCATTTGCATGCACAATATTAATTTGGAGGAGGATGCCAAAACCTTCATTGAACATCAAAGGAGGCTAAATGAAGCAACACAAAAAGTGGTCAAAAAGGAGATCATAAAGTGGTTGGATGTTGGGGTTGTCTACCCTATTTCTAATAGTTCATGGACTTCGTCAGTGTAATGTGTTCCGAAGAAGGGGGCATAACTGTGGTCACAAATGATAAAAATGAGTTGATTCCAACAAGACGGTATTTGGGTGGAGAGTGTGCATGGACTGTCGGAAGCTAAACAAAGTCACAAGGAAAGACCATTTTCCACTTCCCTTCTTCACCAAATGCTTGACCAATTGGCCGATGGGGTGTTCTATTGCTTTCTAGATGAGTATTCAGGCTACAATCAAATCCTTATTGCTCCGGAAGATCAAAAGAAAACAAATTTCACTTGTCCCTATGGCACTTTCGCTTTCAAGCGGATGCCATTTGGCTTATGCAATGCATTGACAACTTTCCAACGGTGTATGATGGCGATATTTATGGATATGGTATAGGATAACCTTGAAGTCTTCATGTATGACTTTTCGGTAGTCGGGGATTCCTTTGATGATTTCTTGGCAAATTTGGATAAGGTCTTGGCATAATGTGAAGATATGAACTTGGTGTTGAATTCGGAGAAATGCCACTTCATGGTCGAGGAGGGTATTGTCCTTGGCTACAAGATTTCAAAGAAGGGGATTGAGGTCGACAAGGCTAAAATAGAGGTGATTTCTAGACTTCCACCTCCAACATCTGTGAAGGGAGGGAGTAGTTTCTTGGTTCATGCGAGGTTCTATCGGCGTTCATTAAGGATTTTTCCAAAGTGGTGAACCCCTTGTGTAAGATTTTGGAGAAAGATTCCAAATTCCACTCCAATGCATGAAAGCATTTGAATTTCTCAAGTTCAAGTTGACAGCTACTCCTATTATCACCGCCTCGAATTAGAGCTTGCCTTTTGAGCTCATGTGTGACGCTCATGATGTGGCATTTGGAGTAGTTTTGGGGAAACGTATCAACAAGATCTTTCATCCGGCTACTATGCTAGTAAGACCATGAATGATACCCAAGTCAATTATATTGTGACCGAAAAAGATTTCCTTGCTATTGTTTTTGCTATGGAGAAATTCCGCTCGTACTTGATGGGTACAAAGGTGATTGTCCACACGGATCATGCGCCACTTCGGTAACTTATGAGCAAGAAGGATTCAAAGCCTCAGTTAATGAGATGGGTGCTTTTATTACAAGAGTTTGATATAGACATCCAAGACCACAAAGGCAGTTAAAACCAAGTGGCAGATCACTTGTCTCACTTGAGGGGGAGGGGAGGCCATATGATGGCCTTGAAATAAATGACTCCTTCCCCGATGAGAAACTTCTAGCCACTTCAATGACCGAGATGCCATGGTTCACTGATTTAGAAAATTATCTTGTGAGTGGTATTATCCTGAATGAGTTCTCTTCAAACCAAAGGAAGAAGCTCAAACGTGATTGCCAAGACTATTATTGGGACGAACCGTACCTCTTCCAGATTTGTACCGATGGCGTGATTAGAAGATGTGTGCCGGAGGAGGAACAAGTTGAAATTCTTGGGGATTGTCATTCTTCACCATATGGTGGTCACCATTGTGGAGCAAGAACGGTGGCCAAAGTGTTGAGTTGTGGATTCTATTGGCCTACTTTCTATAAGGACGTAAGTGATCTAGTCAAGCGTTGTGATGAATATCACAGGGCAGGTGGGATTTCAAAGAAAAATGAAATGCCCCTCACCACCATCTTGTAAATTGATATTTTTGATGTGTGGGGTATTGACTTCATAGGACTGTTTGTAAGATCTTATAGGAACACCTACATTTTGGTAGCGGTGGATTATGTGTCAAAATGGGTTGAGGCCGTTTCTCTACCCAACAACGAAGCAAGAAGTATGGTGGAATTTTTGAAAAAGAACATCTTCACAAGGTTTGGTACTCCACGGGCCATCATAAGTGATGGGGTCGCATTTTTTCAATAAATCTTTTGACACCTTGCTTAGCAAGTATAGTGTCATTCACAAAGTCACGACTCCCTATCACCCTCAAGAAAGCAGACAAGTGGAAGTCTCCAACCGGGAGATCAAGAGTATATTGTCCAAGCCAGTGAATGCTAACCGGACAGATTGGTCAAAGAAGCTGGATGATGCACTATGGGCTTATCAGACTGCTTTCAAAACTCATATCGAGATGTCTCCATACCGGTTGGTGTTTGGGAAAGCTTGTCACTTTCCGGTGGAACTTGAGCACAAGGCCATGTGGGATTTGAAGAAGCTAAATCTTGATTGGGATGTAGCTGCCACATTACGGGTTGCACATTTCAATGAGCTAGATGAATTTTGGTACCATGCATATGCAAGTTTGTCCTTGTACAAAGAAAGAATGAAGTACATTCATGACAAATACATCCAAAACAGGGAATTCAAGGTAGTATATCTTGTGTTGTTGTTCAAATCACGATTGAGGATGTTTACCAAAAAGATGAAATCCAAATAGAGTGGTCCGTTTGAAATTGTGGGTGTGACACTTTTTGGTGCATTGGACTTGAAAAACAAAAATGATGAGGTAGTCCGATTCAGTGGTCACCGGGTGAAGAATTACTTGGGACAAGCTGATGATGGCCACGTGGTGGCAGTAATTCATTTGAAGTGATGGTAATCTGCGTCGTGCCGCGCCGTTAAATCAGGCGCTTCTTTGGAGGCAACCCATGTTCCTTTTTGTTTCTTTTTTCTTCTTCTTTAGATAGATATAATTTTGGGCTAACTAGATTTGAAGTGTGATGCAGGAATGGGTGTGCTTTCCAGGGACTGTGCTCAGAAAAACTTGACCAAGTATGGAAAAAGTGTGGATCGCACAAATTTGGAGTGCCACATCAGAAGGCTTCTGCGGCCGCACAATTCTTGTGCAGAACGCACAACTGGAAATCAAAATTACAAACTCTATGAAGTTTGTCTGTCAGAGAAATGACCAAAGTGCGGCCGCACAAGGAAATATGCGATCCGCACCAAACTCTGCGGCCACACATGTAATTGTGCGGAACTGCAGAATCATCAAAGGAAAATGCAGACAGGTAATAGAGTCTAGACCGCAGAAGGAGTTCTGCGGCCGCACTCACCTCTTGAACCCTTGGCCTTCCCGTTAAATATAAATAGTAGGTCTCATTCTACTGTTGAAACTTTACAAACTCTGAGAAATTAAAACAAAGGAAAAATTTGTGCACTCAACTGATTCCCTCATCTGACAATTAGTACACCATCCTTGATCATTCCTTAACACAACTTCATCACTGGTATGTTCAATTCCTCTTTAGAATTTTTTAAATTTTATTAGTTTAGTTCATAATTTGTTAGGTTATTTTTAGACCATCTGTCAAATTCATGACCATGTGGGCTATAATTTGTGTTGGTTAAAATTCTAAGTGATGTATGGGGGATGGGTATTTGGTTGGAATGATTTAATTGCTACTATCATGTTCAAATTGTGCGTAAAAGTATGAAGCCTAGAACTCTACCCAATTAGGTTTTGAATTGTGCGGTCTGTAGATCAGTAGGCTAGGGTATTTGGTACTGCATGATTGTGCAGACCGCACTTGAAATTGTGCAGTCCGCAAAAATTCAACCGCGGCCACAGAAATGTCTGTGCGGCCGCAGAACAAGCAATTCTCTGTCATCAGAGAGTTGTCATTTTAAGACTTCAATGTGTGGTCCGCACTTTTAATATGAGGTCGTACTCAATATTGTGCGGACCGCAGAATTATCCCTGCTTCCGCACTTTCAAATTATGCAGTCCGCACAACCCCATCTGCAGCCGCTGTTCAAAATGTGTTGTCCGCACGTTCCCCACCCTGCACAATGTTTGTTCTGCAACTGTCTATTATTTTGTACTTGGACTATAACTGACAGACTTTTGCTGCTTTTGGCTGTTGTTGTGTGCAGAATATGGTTAGATCAGGCGGCCGTGGTGACACGTCTAAAGGGAGAGGTGAGCCTTCAAGAAGCAGAGCCAAAAGTTCTTTACCCTTTGACCCCCAAAGAGTGATAGGAAAGAAGCCCACAACAGGCCGAGGTAGACAGCCAAAACACTTTGAATCAAGCTCATATGCCCCTTCTAGGGAAGCATCGGAGGGTAACTCATTGGAAGAACAACAGGTTGTACAGTCACAACCACAATTTCCTCAAGACAGATACCAGTTGAGGAATAAGCCCACATCTTCTGAGAGTACTTTTGTGGGGTCAGAAGGAAACAATGAGGCTTCAGAGCCTTCATCTACACAAGCCCTTGCAACACTAGCTCTTATAATAGATGCAGATGACATCCCGGATGATGGTCGGGGGGTGACACCAGAGTTGTCAGCCTTGAGAGGTCGAAGAAGAAGGAATTCTGGGAAGATAGATTTGTGATCCTGACTGCGTTCAACAGGTTCTGAGAATGGTCGCCACAGAGATCGCTCACTCTTGAGCGACAGCTTTTGTTGAAAGACCTTGAGAAGTACAATCCAGGCTTACTGAGGCAACTCAAAAAAAAAGGGTGGACATGGTTCACTCAAATTGTGGTGGATGCCAAAGAGCACTTGGGTCCGGGAATTTTACGCCAATGTGCGCATATCAAGAAGGGAACAAAGGTGACGAAGGTAAGGAACTTAAAATTAAGATTCGACCAGAGCTCCCAGAACACATATCTGGGGTTGGAAGATATGTAGCTAGTGCAATACTTGGAACATATGGCTCTAGGCGATGCAACTCGCCCTTGGCTAGCTGAGATTCTGGAAGCTCCGGGACCACCAGCATCATGGATCACAACAGGGGTTCCTATTCAGCGGAACACCCTGAATTTTGAGGCAAAGGGATGGCAGACATTTATGTGTAGCAAAATAGACCCATGCTAGAATGAAACAAATCTGCTGATCCCGCTAGCTGTGCTAGTCGCCTCGATCATAGAGGGTACCCAATCAATGTGGTGCCATCATGTCGGTCAACATGTCCCTGGTCCCCAGGCAAGGTGAGAGCTCCTACCCATATCCCAACACTATCACTGAGTATCTTACGGATGCGGGTGTGGAGCCAAGGAGTTTTAATACCAAGGTACGATGAAGAAGACATTCTCATGGTATTCCTTGATGGGTGATAAAAATCCAAAGAAGAAGGGTCAATCCTCTATTGCTGCAGGCCAGTCTGAAGAGCCTTCCAGGGTAGCTGTTGAAACAACTGACATGTCATCTACTTCTGATGACCCTTCTGATGTTGCTACAGCTATGCCTCCACCTCCTTCCTCTGGTCCTTTAGCATCAGTGCCTTCAGCACCGACTTTAAAACCGGTGCCCATGCCCACTCATCCATTATCTGTACTGTGATTCTCCCAGACACTGGCGAGCCTCAACAACTGGATTCAGACATCCACAACAAAGCTGACAGACATTTCCAGTGTTGTTGCAGCACAATCATCCATCCCGGCACCCCGGATTCTTCCGACAATGAAGGACTCTTTGAAAAAGATTTTGGAGAACCAAAAGACCATCATGGACACTTTGGTGGTACATGGAGAAGTGATTGAGTAGCTTGGAAGCAGGTAAATAAGATGAGAAAATCCCAAGCATCCAAGAAGGCAGTAGAGAGACTGAGGAAAGAAGTGACAAAGATAGCAACCGCTGGGGACCTTTCATTTGACATGATGATAGGCACTAATACAGCAACACCTTCAGGATCAGTGGCACCAGCTAGCCAGTCTGAGGAGCCAGACCTGGATGCCGACACTGCTGATGCGGTGCGACAAATGTTCACCAACCCACCTACTCCCATAGTAGAGGATGATGAGATCCAGTTGGAGGAGGCTGAGGGTGGTGACGTTGCTATGGACACAGAGATATCTAAGACTACAGAAGGAGTCCTCTTCACTCTTACCTTTACTTATTCCTATTTTGTTAAGCATTGGGGATAATGCTTATTTTTATTCGGGAGGGGGGGAGGGGTTTTATTTGATATTTGGATATTTGACATTTGGTTTGTAATAACTGATAACATTTTCCCTTTTTTCTTTTTAATTATGTATATGTTCTTCCCTCTTTCTCTATTTGATGTATATATTCTTTCTTTCCCCCTCTTATTATGTACATTCATTTATGCCTTCAGTAGCCTTCTTTGTAGCTTCTTTATTTTGTTTTCTTATTAGTCTATTTTTAAATCAGTAGCTTCTTGTTTAGCCTAATAGCTTATTTTTAATTTTGTAGCTTCTTTTTATGTTTTTAAGTAGTCACTAAGCCTTTGGTTTTCTTAATTCCACGGTTCTTTTCAGAGGTAGTTTTTGTATGAACAGGGTGATTCTTCCCAATGATGGATGGCATGACACCTTCTTAAGGGATTGAATCCATTTTTGGTTTTTAAGTAAGAATAGTAATAGTAATGAACAAAATAGTCAAACATGCTTCACTTGGTACCATCACACTTAACTACGTGTTTATGGTTAAAAACAAGTTTTCTGGAAAGAAATAGCTCTAGTTAGTGACCTTATGACTCTTGCATTGACTTAAGCAATCATCGAATGGTTTGATCGAACCATAGTGATCTTCAATCTTAATATGGTCGTTGTGGGCCCTCGACTCCATCCTTTTTAACAATCCAGTTGTGTGAGAGGTAAGATGTTTTTGTTTCAAGTCCAAGTACCTGTGTGAATGGTCTAGAACTTGCCCCGAATGTGCTTCTAGACGAAATTTCAAGTTTTGCTTGGCTTGAAAAATGATTGTAGGCTCTCCTTGTCCTGCTTAAAAATTTTCCATGACCCACAAATTTTTTTATCCCTAGTCAACACATTTGATCCTACAAAAATTTTCACTTGGTCACCATGTTACAAGCCTTTAATTGTTCTGTCTTGACCCTATCTTGGCACCCGAGCTTTTCTTAACACTCTTGTGAAATAATTGGCTAAAATGTAAGTTTGGGGGAGAGACGAGAAGTTTGAAAAAAGTATCAAGGAACAAAAAAATAGATAAGAGAAATGAAGAAAAAGGAAAGGAAAGAAAAAGAAAGAAGAACAAAAGGAAAATGCAAAAAGAAAGTGAATAAGTTGAAAAGTGGAAGGGATTTCAAAGAATGGCAATGATGAAAAGCATGGAGAAAACGAAGAAGGGGGAAATGAATATAATGATCAATAAAGAGTGATGCTAAGTATCTCCAAGTCCCCTATGGAAAAGAAAATTCCTCAAAAAGTGGCAAAGCATGAGCCGACAAGAGATAATGGAGTGCTAGAGAAAAGATGAACACGTTCTATCATAGTATATCCAACCCTAGTCCAAAAGCCTTCATTACATTCCCAAAAATCCCTACGTGATTTCAAGCCGAATGAGCTTACATTAGTGGTGATTTGTATAAGGGGAAAGCCTATGGTACTTAAAGCCGTACTTGCAACATTCTGTTGAGAGAGACGACCGAACCTTTCACAAAACTTTGAATTGAGTGTTATATTCTTAAGAGGTCAAAACGGAGAGTAGAAGAGGAGGAGTTTGGGATCCACAATGACCTACATGAAAGAGCGAGTTTCCTTGATGAATTAAGTCAACTCTTGATGCTCAAGTGTCACTTTTGAGCTATTTGTGTTTAAAAGTTCAATCTATTACCTTGTTAATAATTCATGAGCAGTGTGGGTAATTCTTGGTCCCAATTGATGTGTGATTGATGCATCTTAGATTAGCTTGAATAGCTTTTAACTTGGGGAGGTGGGAATTACCTTATTTGTTTAAGGACAAACAAAAGCTTACGTTTGGGGGAGTTGATAAATGGAGATTTTGACTACTTATTAGCACCTTTTTACTTTCATTTTAGTTCAAAAGCTTTTAATTGGATTCCCGAAAACTGATTAAATGTGCTTATATACAGGAGTAATTGGAAAATGAGCCACTAAGATGTAATCCGACTCAAGAAGGAGTGATTTGAACTCAACGACAAAATCAGGCACATAAGTTCAAAGTGCTGACAGCAGATTTCCATCTGCGACCGCAGATTCTGAAGGAAGACTCATCAGAGCCAAAGTGCAAATTGTGATTCACACATGAAATGTGCGGCTGCAGAAGCTAAGAAAGATCAAAAGTTTAGAGAGTTCTCAATTCAAGATTAAAATAAGTGTGGACCGCATAATTATTGTGCGGCCGCAGAAGTCAGCTAATGCGGTCGCACTCAGAAATGTGTGGTCCGCAGAAGAGCCCTGTGCGGCCGCACCCAGAAATGTGCGGACCGCAGATTATGAGAGATGCATCCGCATATCAGAATTGTGCGGCTGCAGATTCAACTCCTATCAAGGCTGAAGCCAAGTGCGGACCACACATGGAATTGTGCGGCCATAGAACCTTCGAAAAGGGAAATTTTGTCCGAAAATTCTAGCACTGTATAAATAGAATAGTTTCATTTTTTTAGGTTAAATTTTGTACCTTTTGACATCAATAACTGATTTATTTGCCTCTTTTAGTTATTTTAGCCATTTTGAGCTTTTTGAATATTGGTTTTAACATTTCAATCATTAATATGGGTTTAATTATCACTTCTTGTTCTTTATCTTCTATTTTAAGCATGAGTAGCTAGATTTTTACTAGGGTTGTGACCCAATCGTAGTGTGCAAACTTAATGGATATTTGATTTATTGCTTGTTTTGGTTGGGTGTTGATTATCTAGCCATGTTCTTGCTTGTAATTGAGGATTTAATGGTTGCAAACATTATTTCATGCCTAAATTGACTTGGTCTCTTCTTGAGAAAGATGACTTAGTCTAAGAAAACTTGGCTAGTAAGGAATTGGGTCAATTGAGAGATTGATAAACCCAATTAAAGGGTTGAACCTAGAGATAGTAAAACCCGACTTGAGCTTATTATCAACTATTTTGTGCAATACTCATTTGGACTTGAGAAAGCCAAATTAGGCAAAATCACTCTCTGACCGAGAGGTATTGAGTGGATAATCGAGTGTTGATAGTTATAATCCACACGGACCAAGAAAACAAGCTTTAAGTCTTACAACTCATTAAGTGAACACCTAGGTGAAGGTCATAACCCTAGGCTTTTTTACTATTTGGAAAACAATCAAAAATAATTTGCTAGTTTTAATCCTTAGTTGTTATCCGTAGATTAAAATAGGTTTGAAAACAAACCAACTTTTGTGGAAGTGTAATCCGAGATAATTCAAGCTCAATTACCCAAATATAGACCCCTAGTACCATTCATAGCTCCTTGTGAAAAATCGACCCCGACTCTTTGTTGGGTACTATTATTGCTCCGACCGTTTCACAACCTCAAATAGAGGTGTGGCTTGGACGAGATCAAGGACACCATGTCCTTAATATTTACACTACACACATCAAAGTTAAGGATGCCATGTCCTTAACATTTACACTGCACACATCAAAGTTGAGGATACCATGTCCTTAACATTTACACTGCACACATCAAAGTTAATGATGGGATGTCCTACACTTTAAACAGACTAATAAACTCTTTTTAATTGTTTACCTATTGTTTTACTTCATCATACACAAGTAAGAAAACAACAGTTCATAATTCTTTTCATGAGTTCCTCTTATTAAAGCTGAAGCACGTTGAATAGTATGCCACGCCTTGTGATACCCAATGTCTAGTACATGCAATTTTTGCATTTCAGCCATGACAAAGGCCGGTGTAACTTCAAACCTTGGGTCTCATAGATTTTCAATAATGTAATCACAAATCAAATTTGAAGTTGCATGCGTTTGATCAGCTTTCATAGTGTTAACTGACCAGTCATGATTTTTCTCAACCTTTACTATCTTGAATAGTGTTGAATCTTTAATTCTGAAAGCATGCACACACCACCCACACTTTTCATCATTGCGTTTCAAAGAATATCTTGTTGAGCTTGATCTAACAACCTTGAATTCAAAATGTCCTTTAATTCCTATATTCGAAAAACAGTTAATTATACTCTTCCTTTTGTCAAATATTGATCCCACTTTTATTTCATCCAAAGAAGCATTTTCTCTCAATATTGTAGTTGGGGATTCTTATTGTTTCGACTTTAACCTTCGTCTAGTTAGTTGAGTAGAGGATTTTTCAGCAACTTCTTCAATTACTAGTGCACTCTCTAAGACTTGAATACCCATAGCTTGTTGGTTGTAAATCTCTATAATGCTTTGTCCTCCCACTTGAATGGAATTAGATGTTTGAAGTGCCTCTTAAATTATTGGTTCAGGTTAAACCACATCTATTTTCATTATCTGTTGGCATTTTTCTTGATTGTCTTGTTGAATTTCTATGTTGACATGTTCAAAGGTGCTTGTAGATCCAAAGAACCTTTCGAAACATCACCAATTAAACGACAGCGGTTGAAGTGCGAATGACTTTTTAGTAACTCTATACATATGT
Organism: Nicotiana knightiana; assembly: GCA_005239525.1. Taxonomy (NCBI): domain Eukaryota; kingdom Viridiplantae; phylum Streptophyta; class Magnoliopsida; order Solanales; family Solanaceae; genus Nicotiana; species Nicotiana knightiana. The sequence goes on along the minus strand of ML408473.1, from coordinate 132,487 downwards.
GAAGATCTAAATCTTTGGATATAAGCATTCCATTGCTTGTTCTCAAGTTGATATCAAACCATATCATTGCTTCAAACTTGTCTCTATCCAATTCGATAACTTCAAAGACCTGGTTGATGAAATCTATAAATCAAATCGTCTCAGGTACTAGAACAAGCTTTGTTTGATGATCCAGATACTTATAGTCTGCGGTTCATCTTCCACTGAAAGCAACTATAATACAGATTATATCCATCCTACAATCAAGAAAAGGAAAAATTCAGAACACTATGTCCTTAATATTTAAACGGTAGTCATGAAGTTAAGGACACGATATCCTAAACTTTATCNCTTACTCTTTATCCCCATCTTCGCCCAGGCTAACGGGGCCTTACTTATTCAGGGGGGAGCCTCGAAAAGCACTGTTGAGAGGAAGATCCTTGGCCCCTCTTCATTCTCTACAGGGTTCCAAACCTTTCTTCAACATAGGTGACAACGAGCCAGGCAGAGATGGAAGAGATCAAACACGGGAATAAGAAGCAAGCTCGCCTTCCTTTTTGATCATTTTGATAGAGGGGGATGAAGAAAGTGGACAAAACAGACTCGCATTTCTCATCGAACAAATACAGGAAAAGAATCATATTGAAAACGCTCCTAACCCAACCCCTTCCTTCGTAGAGCCCGTGTATTGTAAGTGATCCGAACCTGCCCGGACAAGTTGCAATTACAGGACACTTTTTCATTAATATTTACACAACAATCATGAAGTTAAGGACATGATGTCCTAAACTTTATCAATACAAGTTGCAAATACAGGTTACTTTGTCCTTAATATTTTATATAGCAGTCATGAAGTCAGGGACACGAATTCCTAAACTTTATCAATACAAATTGTAAATATATGACACTTTGTCCTTAATAATAACACATCACTCATGTTAAGGACACGATGTCCTAAACTTTATCAATACAAGTTGCAAATTCAGCACACTTTGTCCTTAATATTTACACAACAATCATGAAGTTAAGGACACGATGTCTTAAACTTTATCAATACAAGTCGCAAATACATGACGCTTTGTCCTGAATATTTACATTACAGTCATAAAGTTAAGGACACGATGTCCTAAACTTTATCAATACAATGCAATCCAGAAAAGGAAAACAAAAATATCAAATCCCCTGCATCTTATTCTCCAGCAACCAAATAAAAATCTACACAAAAGCATATAGAGAAACCTGAAATTTTAGAACTTACTATAACCTTATGGTGAAATTTTGAACGAGAAAGTTGAATTCTCTAGTTTGAAATATGAGGAGAAAGGAGGAGAAAACCTTTTGTAATTTTGACGATCAAAGTTTGACCGAAGGTTTCTCTCAACTCTCTGCACGTAAATAAGCTGAGCGAAGGAGCGTAGGTTTCAGCAAAATTATTATAGCATAGCGTTATTTTCGTGTGGGCGGGTAAAAGTTTATTAAAGTAGCGGCTAAAGACTAAAGACATTTTAAACAGTGGCTTAGAAGTAAATACATCTCTTATTAGTAGCTAACTGTGCACTCCCCCCAATGCCCCCCCCC
>ML408473.1:107229-130522 GCA_005239525.1 Nicotiana knightiana | reverse complement strand
CCCCCCCCCATTTTGAGGAATGTTATTTACATATTAGCCATTACTTGTTTTGTCCTGAAATTTTGAATAAAAAAATCTTAATCTTAGACAGGACATGTTTATCCAAAAATTGAACTGAAATGTAATTAATTCCGGAATCCGACCTCAACTCGAGGTCTAAATCCCCAAATTTGTAAAATCCTCAATTCTCCCAAAATCCCTAATTTCTACCCTTAAAGAATAAGATTTAGGACTAGGATTTCAATGAGTGATAATGAAAATTAAAGGAAACGAGTTAAGAAGTGCAAACCTATGATTTGGTGTTGAAATCCCTCTTCAAAAATTGCCCTAGGTCGAGTTCTAGTGATGAAATATGAAGTTTTGGGAAGAAGTCCCGTTTTTGAATTTTGTTTTAAAACAATGGATAGGTCTTATTCGCGTTCGCGAAGGACCTGTCGTGATCGCGATACACAGCGGCCCAAAGGCCTACGCATTTGCGAATTTCTCCTCGCGTTCGCGAAGGCTATGCCCCCTGACCTCCGCGTTCGCGAACCGTTGCTTGCGTTCGCGTAGAAGGAATGACTGACCCCTCCCCCAGGTTCCTAACTCTTCGCGTTTGCATTAATTTGGTCGCATTCGCGAAGGGTAAAGCCCCCATCGCCCCGTGTTCGCGACCCACGCTCCACGTTCGCGTACAAGAAATTTTTCTTCAGACCAATCTACTCTTCGCGATCGCGAAACACAAAATGGCAGCACACCAGAAACATCAGGTTTTTTCTAAGTCTCAACTACAAGTGGTCTATCTGAAACTCACCCGAGCCATCGGGAATCCAAACCAAACATACACACAAGTCTAAAAATATCATACGGACTTGCACGTGCGATCAAATCGCCAAAATAACACATAGAACTTCGAATTTAGCACCAAAACCTATAAATTTCTCAAGAATACATTAAAATTACTATTTTCTCAACTAAAGGTCCGAATCACGTCAAATCAGCTCCGTATCTAACAAAATTTCACAGATAAGGTATAAATATCATAACGGACCTGTACCGGGATCCGGAACCAAAATACGGGCCTGATACCAACAAGAACAAACATTAAGCAAATTCTTTAAAATCATAATCTTATTAGTCTTTCCGGAAACACGTCCGGACTGCGCACGCAAACCGAGGAGGATAAAAATGAGATTTTTAAGGCTAACGAGCGAAGAATTGAGTTCTAAAACACAAGATGACCCTTTGGGTCATCATAATCTCCACCTCTGAAACAAACGCTCGTCCTCGAACGGACGTAGAAAAGTACTTGAACTAACGAATAAGTGGGGACATCTACTCCGCATGTCCGGATCGGACTCCCAAGTAGCTGCCTCAACAGGCTGGCATCTCCACTGCACTCGAACTGAAGGATAACTCTTCGACCTCAACTGACGAACCTGCCGGTCTAGAATAGCTACCGGCTCCTCCTCATAAGTCAAATCCTTGTCCAACTGGACAGAGCTGAAATCTAACACGTGGGACGGGTCACCATGATACTTCTGGAGCATGGACACATGAAATACTGGATGAACTAATGATAACCCTGGAAGCAACGCAAGCCTATAAGCCACATCTCCCACTCTATCAAGAATCTCAAAAGGCTTGATGTACCTAGGGCTCAACTTGCCCTTCTTTTCAAACCTCATGACACCCTTCATGGGTGATACCCGTAGCAACACTCTCTCCCCAACCATGAATACCACATCACGAACTCTACGATCGGCATAAATCTTTTTCCTGGACTGAGTTGTGCGAAGTCGATCTTGTATAATCTTGACCTTGTCCAAGGCCTCCTGCACTAGATCTGTACCCAACAACCGAGCCTCCCCCGGCTCAAACCACCCAACTGGCGACTTGCACTGTCTACCATATAATGCCTTATAAGGAGCCATTTGAATGCTCGACTGGTAGCTATTGTTGTAGACAAACTCTGCTAGGGGCAAGAACTGATCCCACAATCCTCCGAAGTCTATAACACAAGCGTGGAGCATATCCTCCAAGATCTGAATAGTACGCTCAGATTGTCCGTCCGTATGAGGATGAAATGTTATGCTCAACTCAAACCGATTACCCAACTCAAGCTGCACTTGCCTCCAAAAGTGCGAGGTAAACTGCGTACCTCGATCAGAAATGATAGACACGGGCACATTGTGAGGACGAACGACCTCCCGAATATAAATCTCTTTCAGCCGCTCCGAAGAATAAGTAACTGCCCCAGGAATGAAGTGTGCTGACTTAGTCAACCTATCCATAATGACCCAAACAACGTCAAACTTCCTCTGAGTCCGTGGGAGTCCAACAACAAAGTCCATAGTGATACACTACCACTTCCATTCTCCATCTGCTGAAGCAAACCACCGGGTCTTTGGAGCTCATACTTCAACTGTTGACAATTCAGGCACCGAGCTACATAAGCAATTATATCTTTTTTCATCCTACTCCACCAATAATGCTGCCGTAGGTCCTGGTACATCTTGGCGGCGCCCGAGTGGATAGAATATTGAGAACTGTGAGCCTCTTCAAGGACCAACTCACGAAGCCCACCAACATTAGGCAAAACACACGACCCTGCATCCTTATAACTCCGTCCTCTCCAATGGTAGCCTGCTTGGCACCATCGTGCCGAACTGTGTCCCTAAGGACCAAGAGGTGAGGATCATCATACTGTCGATCTCGGATACGCTCAAATAAGGAAGACGAGCGATTGTGCAAATTAGAACACGACTAGGCTCTGAAATATCCAACCTCACAAACTGGTTGGCCAAAGTCGGGACATCTGAAGCTAGTGGCCTCTCACCAACTGGAATGAACGCAAGGCTGCCCATACTCATTGCCTTCCTTCTCAATGCGTCGGCCACCACATTGGCCTTTCCCGGATGATACAATATGGTGATATCATAGTCTTTCAATAACTCCAACCATCTCCTCTGCCTCAAATTGAGATCCTTCTTATTGAACAAATACTGAAGGTTGCGATGATCCGTGAAAACCTCACACGACACGCCATAAAGATAATGCCTCCAAATATCCAGCGCATGAACAATGGCTGCCAACTCTAAATCATGAACAGGGTAATTCTTCTCATGAACCTTCAACTACCGAGACGCATATGCAATCACCCTGCCCTCCTACATCAATATTGCTCCGATCCCAACACGGGAGGCATCACAATATACCGTGTAAGATACTGAATCTGATGGTAATACCAACACCGATGCTGAAGTCAAAGTTGTCTTGAGCTTCTGAAAGCTCGCCTCACACTTGTCCGACCATCTGAACGGGGCACCCTTCTGGGTCTACCTGGTCAACGGGGATTCTATAAACAACCCCCCCTACAAATCGATGGTAATAACCCGTCAAACCCAAGAAGCTCCTGATCTCTATAGCTGAAGTAGGTCTAGGCCAGTTCTGGACTGCCTTAATCTTCTTAGGGTCTACCTGAATACCCTTTGCTTATACGACATGGCCCAAGAAAGCGACTGAATCCAACCAAAACTCGCACTTCAAAAATTTAGCATACAACTGACTGTCCCTCAAAGTCTGGAGCACTATCCTGAGGTGTTGCTCATGTTCCTCCCAGCTGCGGGAGTATATCAAGATGTCGCCAATAAACACAATCATAAATGAATCCAAATAAGGCTTGAACACTCGGTTCATCAAGTCCATAAATGCTAATGGGGCATTGGTCAACCCAAAAGACATCACCAGAAACTCATAGTGTCCATACCGCATCCGAAAAGCTGTCTTAGGGACATCGGATGCCCTAATCCTCAACTGATGGTAGCCAGATCTCAAATCAACCTTCGAAAACACTTTGGCACCCTGAAGCTTAAATCATCAATCCTTGGCAACGAATACTTGTTCTTGATAGTGAGTATGTTCAACTGTTGATAATCTATACACATCCTTATAGACCCATCCTTCTTCTTCACGAACAAAATCGGTGCACCCCAGGGCGAGACACTAGGTCTAAAAAAGCTGTTATCCAGAAAATCCTGCAAATGTTCCTTCAGTCCTTTCAACTTTGGTGGGGACATCCGGTATGACGGAATAGAAATAGGTTGAGTTCCCGGAGCCAAACCAATGCAAAAGTCAATATCCCTGTCGGGTGGCATCCCCGGCAAGTCTGCAGGAAATACCTATGGAAACTCACGAACAACAAGTACAGAATCCATAGAGGGAACCTCACCACTAGAATCACAAACATAAGCCAAATAGGCCAAACACCCATTCTCAACCATACGCCGAGCCTTCATATAAGAAATAACCCTGCTGGTGGAATGGACAGGAGTCCCTATCCACTCTAACCGAGGCAACCCCATCAAGGCTAAGGTCACTGTCTTGGCATGACAGCCCAAGATAGTGTGATAAGGTGACAGCCAATCCATACCCAATATGACGTCGAAATCCACCATATTTAAGAGCATAAGGTCTACATTGGTCTCAAGGCTCCCAATAGTGACCACACACGAACGATATACACGATGTACAACAATAGCATCCCCCACAGGAGTGGAACATATACAGGGGCACACAAGGAATCACGGGGCACAACCAAATATGAAGCAAAATAAGATGACGCATATGAGTAAGTAGACCCTGGATCAAATAGAACTGAAGCATCTCTACTGCAAACTGAAACAGTACCTGTGATAACAGCATCAGATGACTCAGCCTCAACTCTGGCTGGAAAGTCATAACATCGAGGCTGAGCCCCACCACTCTAAACCATATCTCTGGGATGACCTCTAACTGGCGGGCCTCCACCTCTAGAGGCTTGACCTCCACCTCTAACCATCTGACCCCTACCTTGAACTGCATGACCCCTGCCTCTGGCTGGATGAGTAGGCGGTGCAGCTACTGGTGTCGGAACCATGGAATGAGAACTCCGGTGCTGTGAACCACTCAGCGCACGAGGGCAATATATAGCAATGTGCTTCGGATCACCACAAGAATAACAAGACCTCGACTGCTGAGACTGCTGGCCGAAAAACTGACCTTGTCGACCTGAATAACCACCCTGAAAACTCTGAAGAGGAGGTGCGCTGATAGGAGCTGGTGGTGCACTGTAGGCTGACTGATCAGAATAAGGCATATAAGGGCCACGACCACCCGGGGCACTGTGGGATACCTGGAGTGCTGAATGAAATGGCCTGAGGGATAGCCTCTACCATTAGTACCCCCGCCTCCAGATGAGGCACCACTAATCCGCCGGAATGACGTGGTCTCTTGTCTGATCCCTAACATCCCTGTCCAAGAACCATCTCAACTCGTCAGGCGACATTAACCGCATCCTGGAAAAAAATCTCACTCCCATTCTCCTTAGCCATCTGCAATCTAATAGGCTGAGCAAGACCCTCAATAAACCTCCTCATCCGCTCTCTCTCTGTGGGAATCAAAAGAATCGCATGAAAGGCCAAGTCCACAAAACGAGTCTCATACTGAGTAGTATGCTGCCCTGCTGGAGACGCTCGAACTGACGGCAACGCTCCTCTCTCAAGGTGATAGGTAGAAACTTCTCAAAGAAGACATATGAGAACTGGTCCAGAGTAAGAGCAGGCGACCCAGCTGATCTGGTCAATAAATAATCCCTCCACCATTTCTATGCGGAACTAGTCATCTGAAAAGCAGAAAAGTCGACCCCATTGGTATCCAATATACCCATGCTCCGAAGAACCTCATGACAGCTATCAAGGTACTCCTGGGGGTCCTCTGAAGTGGAATCACTGAAATGAACTAGGAAAATCTTGGTAAACCTACCCAATCTCCATAAGGCCTCGGAGGACAAAACTGACCCATCAATTGGTTGTGCCGCAGCAACCGGCTGAACCACTCCGACTGGATGAGCTGCTGGAGTCTGAAACTAGGGAGCCATCTGCTCCGGAGTGTGAGTAGCAGGAGTCTGGGCTCCTTTTCCAGCCTGAGATACGGCTAGTGCCATGGGGAATGCGCAGTCTGGGCCACACTCTCTATAAATCCCACTAATCGGACCAAGGCATCCTGGAGCATTGGGGTGGCAATAAACCCCTCGGGGACCTGAGCTAGTCCTCCAGGAATAGCCTGAGCTGGAACCTCCTCATCAAACTCTACCTAAGGCTCCACGGCTGGGGTTGCTGCTCGGGCTTTGGGCTGAGCCCTGCCCCTACCTCGACCTCTTGCACGCCCTCGACCTCTGCCCCTCGTAGGAGCTGCTGCTGGAGGCTCCGGCTGCTAATCAGCAGAAGAAGCGGTACGTGTTTTTGCCATCTGCGAGAGAATAAGAATAGGAGAATTCAATCAGTATTGAGATAACAAAATCGCACGACAGAGTTGAATAAAAGTGAAATTTGTTCCTAAACTTCATAGTCTCTGGTAGATAAGTACAGACGTCTCTGTATCAATCCCCCAGACTCTACTAAGCTTGTCTGTGAATTGTGAGACCTAAGCAACCTAGTGCTCTGATACTAATTTGTCACGACCCGAACTCCCACCATAAGGACCGTAACGGCGCCTAACATTGCACTCGCTAGGCAATCCAACATTAGATTCACAACATAAAATCTAAAACTTACGGAGAATTACTACACTTTAACACATGATAAATTAATATGGAAACGCAAACTCATATTAAACATACGCACATATACATATATATGTATCTATCTACCCATGATCTAGAGTCACAACTCACGGACTACTATGATTTGTCTACAAGTATTTTGTTGAAGGAAAAATATACAAATGTTTATGAACCAACGGAAAACAGTAAAATGTTCAGATAGGAGGGGACTCCAGGAATCTGCGGACGTCGACAGATCTACCTTGGGTCTCCGGGTACAGAAGTCAACAGCGAAGCTCGGAACCAACTCGGACCGACACCTGGATCTGAACAGAAAGTGCAGAGTGCAGCATCAGTACAACCGACCTCATGTACTGGTAAGTGTCGAGCCTAACCTCAGTGAGGTAGTGACGAGGCTAGGACAAGACACCCACATATAATATATGCAATATAATCATACAAGTAGCAACAATAGTAATAAAAGAAATAGAGCAGGCAATAATGGGAAGAGGACATGCTAAGGGGTTCACAATATAAGGAATAAGAAACAGGAATAAGACAGAATCAATCAACATGCCTCAAAAGAAATAAACAGGTAAAAACAGTAAAGGAAATTGCAGGGCATCATGCTTCATTTTTTTACTCTCAATCTCACCATATGAATAATAGAACGGCACAGCATCACTTTTCGCGCATTAACTCTCTCATAATATAACACGGCATCAGCCTTCGTGCATTATCACTCACAAGACATGGTACGACATCACCCTTTGTGCATTAACACTTACAAGATATGGCACGGCATCACCCTTCGTGCATTAACACTCACTCACAAACATTACACGGCATCACCCTTCGTGTTTTTACACTCTCCCTCACCAAAACAAAGATCAATAACGGAGAGACAGAGATATCATAAATTAGTCTTACTTCAATATTCAGTACCACAATACCAATCTCAACCTTGAGTCAATACTCAGCAATTACCAATTTCAGTAAAAAAAAAATAAGATGAGCGTAGCCCAACATAACAATTAGTTTAGCTCAGCATGAACAGATCAATTAAAGGCTACAATGGTTACAAGAATAGTATTCACTCGCATGCTATGACTCGACATCAACACATAGGTGCTCGTCACCTCACCTATATATTGTACTCAATAACCAAACATGTAGCAAGTAGTCAATTTATACCTAATCCCTCAAGCCAAAGTTAGACACGACACTTACCTCGATCCGTAGGCCACTCACTGCTAAAGTACTACTTTTCCTCTAGAATTCACCTCCAACCCACTCGTATCTAGTCATATTTAGCTTCATAACATCAATTATCGCTGAAGAAATCAATTTCAATACAAAAATATAGAATTCCCGAATTTTCCCCCAAAAAGTCAAAAACAGACCCCGGACCCGCTTGGTCAAAACTCGAGGTTCGGACCAAAATTTGTTCACTCATTCACCTCCGAGCCCGAATATGTAATTAGTTCCGGAATCCGACCTCAAATCGAGGTCTAAATCCCCAAATTTGTAAAATCTTCAATTCTCCCAAAATCCCTAATTTCTACCCTTAAAGAACAAGATTTAGGACTAAGATTTCAATGAGTGATAATGGAAATTAAAGAAAATGAATTAAGAAGTGCAGTCCTATGATATGGTGTTGAAACCCCTCTTCAAAAATCGCCCTAGGTTGAGTTCTAGTGATAAAATATGAAGTTTTGGGAAGAAGTCTTGTTTTTGAATTCTGTTTTAAAACAGTGGACAGGTCTTCTTCGCTTTCGCGAAGGACCTGTCGCGATCACGATAAACAGCGGCCCAAAGGCCTACGCGTTCGCGAATTCCTCCTCGCGTTCGCGAAGACTATGCCCCTGGCCTCCGCGTTCGCGAACCGTTGCTCGTGTTCGCGTAGAAGGAATGACTGACCCCTTCCCCAGGTCCCTAACTCTTCGCGTTTGCGTTGATCTGGTCGCGTTCGCGAAGGGTAAAACTCTCATCGCCCCGCGTTCGCGTAGAAGAAATTTTTCTTCAGACCAATCTACTCTTCGTGATCGCATGAGTTGTTTCGCGATCGCGAAGCACAAAATGGCAGCACACCAGAAACATCAGATTTTTTCTAAGTCTCAACTACTTGTGGCCTATCCGAAACTCACCCGAGCCCTCGGGGCTCCAAACCAAACATACACACAAGTCTAAAAACATCATACGAACTTGCTCGTGCGATCAAATCACCAAAATAATACTTAGAACTTCGAATTTAGCACCAAAAGCTATAAATTTCTCAAGAACACTTTAAAATTACTATTTTCTCAACTAAAAGTTTGAATCACGTCAAATCAGTCTGTTTCTCACCAAATTTCACAAATAAGGTATAAATATCATAACGGACATGTATCGGGCTCCGAAACCAAAATACGGGCCGATACTAACAAGATCAAACATTAAGCAAAATTCTTTAAAATCATAATTTTTCAGTCTTTCAATTTTAGTCAAAAATTCATTTCTCGAACTAGGAATCTCGAAATTCAATTCTGGACATACGCCCAGATCCCATATTTTACCACGGATCCACCGGGACTGTCAATACGGGTCCGGATCTGTTTACTCAACACGTAGACCAAAGTCAACTAAATATCATTTTAAGGCCAAAAATCATTATTTCTTCAATTTTCCATATAAAAGTTTTCCGGAAACACGGCCGGACTGCGCACTCAAATCGAAGAGGGTAAAAATAAAAATTTTAAAGCTAACAAGCTCAGAATTAAATTCTAAAACACAAGATAACCCTTTGGGTCATCACACACTTGCTAAACAACAAAAAGGTAACTAACAGAAAAATGGGAAAAGATTATCCCTATTGGAAGATTTTATTTGTTGAATTTGCAAGCCCTTATTTGTGTAAACAATTGAGCAATACTAGCCATTTATTCTATGTTACCGAGAAAAGCCATAAAGTATGTATGCAATTACCCAGCTGTAATTGTCCCAGCAGCTATGAGCAGCGCATTACAGGTAGGCCGATAAACAATTCAGTCTCCACCTCCAAATTCTGGGTATTTTTGCTAAAATTTCCCCTTTCTTTCAGCTGAGCTGGTGGCGTTGGTGGTGCTACTGGCAGTAGTGCTAGTGCTGGCGCTGATGGCGTTGGCACTAGGCGGCACTGGTTTGATAAATGATTTTTCAAATTTACAAATGAGAACATAAACCAAATTTTAGTGTAACAAACTGCTTGAATCAATAAAATATAGTTCAAATAGCCTATAAGCTGATGAATACTTGATTAATTAGTATAATGAAGCATAATGTTCTACGCTGGCTACATTTCATAACTTACGCGTAGTTAAAAAATTTAATTACAAATAAAACTAAGGCCCAAAGCACCAGTAGATATTGAGAAAATATATAGAAATGGAAATGAGTATAAACCACTAAGCAGTCATGCACAAACACGTGCATTAACCTATGTATGCTTATATACTTGTATAACTGCACAGATGTGATTTCAGAAAAGCAATGTACAATAAATCATAGTATGATTTAGTCAAACAGGATTTGATACTATAACTTCGTTTCGCCAAAATAAAGAATAATAAAGATAGGATGTCTTCTAACACAAAGCAAATTTTGAAATATCAATTTTTTACCGTAATGATTAGCCATAATAGCAAAGTTAACTCTTTCCATATGGGATTGCATGCAATTGAACTACAATTTCAGACAATACCATGACCCCTTTTGCTAATTAGATTAGAAGAAATCCCTATACTTTCAGTTTGCATGTTCAATAAGTCGTAGAGCTAGTATTTTACTGTTTGATTATAAAAAAAATAAACACGTGAATAAGTCAAGGAGATTCAGCAGTTTTCCGATGAATCGACTCCCCTTGGACATAAGTGGCACCGCCACTGTGTCCGATGATCATGCATTTTCTTCAACTAATTAATAGTATAGGGGAAAAAGCGAAAATCAGAGAGTTCACCTTTTCACGTAAATTTGCATTTTCTTCTAGCAATAGACTACCCTGAACATGACAAAAAAAATACACAAAAAGTCAGAAAACAATGAATTTACCAAAGAAGTAAAAGCCCTAAAATGCATAAACTGTTCATCATACCCTGGCTTTTAGGCTTTCTATTTCGTCCTTAAATAATTGAGCCTAGAAAATAACCAAAGAAGGAACAGGTTTATATATAATTGCTGCCAAAACACCTAAATATTGGATAAATGGTCTGATAAGGAAAATAGGGAATCAAAGCAAGATTAATTGATACTACCTTTCTGGCCTTGATGTTTTCCAGGCTCCTCTCGAGCTTGCTATCAATCTCTTCTAGTTCATCCATTGAACATGACCCTAAACCTTGTCCCATCAGCTTCCTAATTATTAAGGCATTTAATAAATTCAATATTAATTTTAAGTAAATACTCCAAGTAAATTGAAGGATAAGCGGAGAGAATAACCGTTTTGAAACTTCAAGGATTTCTATCTTCTTTGCCATGTTAGCTGTCTCATGCTTCAAATGCTGCATATGAAATCAATATCTGATGAAAGAAGCCATATTGTTACAATAAAAATATGCAAAAACTGGATTATAGATGCTGCTCGATGAGATAATCTGTATAGTACGCTTTACCCCATTGTTTGGTCATAAATTAGGTGCATATTAACAATCTCGTATAATGCAGAATTATGGATTGGTTGTACTCAAATTGTGGCACATATTTTTCGGTCGCTTGAATTGCTGATTCAGTAGGACTGATAGGAAAAAACGAGAACATACTAGTGGGATCTTCTCAGTTTGGAAATGACAAGCTAAATTTTATTAATAGTCACAGTCACAGATTTTGGTAAGAAGGTTTCTTGATTTTGTTCACTGTAAGATCTTTTCCACAGTGCTAATTATACAAATATTTCTGATATATAGAAAGACTAATAATCCATCATCAACTGAATGTCATCGATAAATTTGTTGTAAATGTAATTAAGAATTTTCTAGGTATTAAGTTTGAGTTTGGTCTCGAACTTCTTTTGTATTTCTCAAGAATAATCTTATCTTGAAAGACCTCTAGACTCTCTTTTGTAGTTTCTAGGTGAGAAATTTTATCTAAAAATTGTTCTAGAATTCTCTTTTAACACCCATAAATAACCCTCTTTGTACTAATGGCTACTTTCAATAAGAAAGGTTGAAGAACTTCTCTCTTCTATACTCTTTCATCTTCTCTCCTCCTACAATCCTCTTATCTCCTCAAGTATTCCTCTTCCTCTAACATAGTGGTATTAACGTAGAGGTGTCTAACGGGCCGGGTTGACCCGGAACCGGACCGGCACCAGATGATATTGTTAGAGGTATGGTTCCATTTTGTCGTAGAGATGCATCAGTTTTATTTGATCTGGTCCTACTTATTTGTAGATGTTGTCCTATTTTGCTTCATGTTTGGATAAGTCTCGTGATTCATGAGTACCCCTTTTATGTGTCGACACCTGTTGGGGATTCTATTATGGTGGGCCATGTTTATCGTTCATGTTTTGTTATTACTGGGGTTATGAGACTAGGGTTGGACTTTTGTTACGTAATATGGTGGATTTTGGATGTGATTCCTGGATGGTTTTGCCACGACTTGCAATTATGGTGCTCTACAGGCATAGGGAGTCTGTTGCGTGTTGGTTTTGTTTGACAGGATGGAGTTAGTGAAAGGTTTTCGTTTGATGGGATGTTTATCCTACTTGTGATCTGAGTTGAGGATGGGATCCTCGTGTTTTTAGGTGGATCAGTATGTTTGGACCGGGCTACGTTCCGCGGTGGGGTTATGTTAGGATGAGATGCTTTAAGATTATTTCATGTGTGTTGCTTCTCCTTGTGGAGTGGGTTCATAGTATGGTACTGATCGGGTTTTGTACTTGTTAGACTTGTTGGTTAGTTCTCTCATGTGTTTCTCCTTTCATCTTCAGTTATGCTCGAGTTGTGCTTGTTAGGCAAGGATTGTGACGTATGTGACTAGGTGGCAGTTGGTGTGGCTTGTCGATCGTATAGCTTGTACTGGATGAGATGAGATCATTGGACCTGAAATTAGTGCAATAGGACTTGGATGAGGTATATCAGAATAAGAATGCCATTGATCATCTTAGAGCTTGGCATTAGTTCTAGCCAGGCGAGAGAACTCCACGACTTGTTAGTTGAGTGAGTGATATGAGTTTTCACATGTTTCTTACATCATTATCAGTGTTGTGAAGGTTCGCGACAAGTTTTAATTCGATATGAGGTTATTTACCGGTACCGGGTTTGGTAATGGGCAGGTATTGTGGTCGGAGTTATTGTTATGGGCATATGAGCGATGAATTACACCATGACATTATACCTTGTGAGAGTATTGTGATTTGTTGTTAGCTGGTTGGGGTCGATACAGTGTGAATGTGTGAGAATCGGGTCTTAGTAGGAGGCGTTGATGTTTAACTTTGGTTCAAGACTCATTGGTTGGAAGGAATAATCTTCAGTCGAGGTTGTTGACATCTAAGTTGCTCGAACTCGAGTGCGGGTATCCGATAGGGAACGGATCCGAGTATCAGATTTGACAAAATCTAAATTTTAAGATTCGAGGGTGCAGATCCGGATATGGATGCAGGTGCGGCAATTCGGCTAATAAAAAATAAAGCTATAAGAATATTATAAATTTTGAGAGATATTCTGTGAAAAACTTACATGAATGTTGTAGAATTCAATCTTTCATTCTCCAAGATGGACATTATTTTTTCATTCTCCTAAATCTGTTTTATTTTTGATTTTTTATCGACGGACTCTGGTCAAAGTATCCGAAGTCGGTTGACCATATTCGGGACGTATCCCACTCCCGCTCTCGTCCTGTCTCGTATCGAGACGGGGACGGCACCAAAATCGAAGAGTCCGCGCAACTTAGGTTGACATGCTTAAATGGATTATAGTGATGTGGGGTCGCCCATGGTACGTGTATGGTGAGTTTATTCAGTGATTTGACGGCTTTGGAGCATCTTTGGGAACGTTCGAAGATGAACGTTTATTTAAGTGGGGGAGAATGTAACGACCCGATCAATCATTTTGCGTATTTGAGCTCGTTTTACCCTTTTGAAGCTTCATGTGTTTGTGTATTTGTGACTATGTGACTAGCAGAAATGGTTAGTCTGGATTGACTGGGAACACTTGGTTCTTAGCTTGGAGCTTAAGTTGGAAATGTTGGCCGATGTTTGACTTTTGTAAAAATAACCCCTTAATGGTAATTTGATAGTTCCAATACGCTCGTATGGTGATTTTAGAATTAAGCGTATGCTCAAAATTTTAGTCAGAGGTTCCTAGGTTGATTTGGCTATTTTTTAGGGCAATTTGGTGGTTTTTGAGATTTCTTAAGTTTGACCATGGGTTGACTTTGTGGCTACCAAGTTTGCATTTTTTAGTTTTGGGACTTGGAATAGGTCCGTTTTAATATTTGGAACTTGTCTGCAAAGTTTGGCGTCATTCCGAGTTGGTTTGATTGGAATCAAACGCTTGGTTGTGTTTTAGCAGTTCTTGAGTTTCATGACGATTTCGATGTGTTTTGGTATTCGATTTGTAGTTTTATATGTTATTTTGATGATACGTGTGCGCGAACGAGTTCGTACGATGTTTATGTACTTGTGTGGATATTTGGTGTGGAGTCTAGGGGGCTCGGGTGAGTTTTAGACGCGTTTCAGAGTGTTTGAGTGAGGCTCAGTTTTGCTGGTTTTTGGGTTGATGTTGCATGTCTCAAAAGGGAGATCATCAGATTTGCCAGGTGGGTTGGGGCTAGAAGGTTTTCTTTTGCCATCAAGATGGTTTTTGCGAAGATGCACCTGGCTGGGCTAGCATTTGCAAAGGCATTGTCGCTTTTGCGATAGTTATGGCTTCCCATTTGCGAAGAATGTGTCGCATTTGCGACATTTGCTGGGCTAACAAGGTTCGCTTTGCTCCTTGTGTCTCATTTGCGGAGATCACATTTGTGAACTTCTGTTCGCAAATGCGACATCTGTAACTTGTTTATAGCTGGTTATTTCTGAATTCAGTCTCATTTTATCATATTTTGAACCTAAGACTTGGCGGGAGACGATTTTTGGAGAGGATTTTCACATCTAGCTATTGGGTAAGTGATTTTGACTCAATTTCAATATTTTAACTTGATTTCTTATAGGTTTTAACATCAAATTATGGGATTTGAAAGGAATTTTTTGGGATCTTTTACTATGTTTTGAAAAATAAAAATTTGAAACTTCATAGTCGAATTGGACTCGGATTTGAAAAACAATAACATATTTGGGCTCGTGGGACTATGGGTAGTCGAGATCTATCCTTCGACTCGGGTTTTGCCCGGGCGATCACGATGTTGGATTTTGTTGACTTTTAAAACAATTTGTAAAGATCTTAACTTTATTAATCAAAATGTTGACTGTTAGATTTGGGCCGAGCGAAAGTTAATTTTAACGAAAAATCTATTTTTGAGTGTTGATTTAGCCTAATTGAGGTAATTGCCTAACTTTGTGTGGGGGAATATCCCCTCGGAATTTGGCTTAATTGCTTGTTTGTGTTATGTGTAAACAATGTATACACGAGGTAATGAGTGTATACACAGACGTATGTGCGTCTTACGACCGGAATTAACTTGAAGTTGCTTTTATTGCCTTGTTTTAATTGAGATATCCCTGTACTACATGTGTTTCACTGTGGATAATTACTTGAACCTATATTCCATGCTAGATTCATGTTCTAGGATTGTAATTTCTTATTTGCCAAGTTGGGCGTTTGTAAGATTGATGCTAATGTGAGTTAGTTGAACTCATGCTCTTATGTTGAACAACCATCCGCATTAATTCCTTTATTAGTTTGTCCTTGGCACTCCGTTGCCAAATTGTGAGTTTATGTCTTGATGATAATTGTTGGCATGTTATGTTGTTATGATTATGATACATGTGAATTTGTTGGGCGAAGTATTTGCACGAGGTTTTTTCCATGTTATTGTTATTATTGATATTGCACATGTGGCAGTACAAGGCGAGTTATATGGGGTTTGAGCATGTGGCGAGGCAAGGTGGGATGACTATTAAAATACGTGTGACGAGACAAGACGGGCATTTACTTTATTGTTGCGCACGCGTTGAGATAAGGGTGGATGTGTGGGGGATGATATGTGATGGTATCGGGGCGTTTTATTAATGATGTTTGTGTAGTGGTGAAAATGGGGCTTTCTTATTTGTGCTTATGACTTCCTTGTGTGTGTCATGCATTTTATGTGATTTGTTGTGTTGCTTCCAATGTGCTAACCTGTGTCTTGGTTATTACTTGATGATTGGGTTGCCAAATTGGAATTTCTTACGTGGAGTTATTATCTTATATTCTGTTGAGTTATTGGTAACATAACGGATTGAAGCAAAAGGAAAGATATTATCATGTATTGTTTTAACGACTCTTGATAATACCTTTTGAATATGTTATTGGTAACTGACATGGGTACGATATACGTGGTGGCACAAAGTCTTTGTCGTATGCTTGTGGTATATGTTAAGGTACAAGGTCTTTACTGTGCAAGTGTAACTTATATTGTGGCACGAGGTCTTTGTTGTGTGAGTGTGACTTATATTATGGGGTCCGTGCGGGATGTGGCTTATGTTCTGTCACGAGGCCTTTTCGAGCGAAGGTGGTTGATAATGTGGGCACGATATGCCATGAGTATATGATTCTATTTGATGACTTATTGTCGAAGCTGGGTGGTGGTGGTTGTTGTTATTGTTGTTGTATTGTCGAAACTCGACTTTTATTTGTTCTAAATGGTTATCATTATTCTAATGGGATATCAGTTATTGCCTTCTGTTATTCTTCTTTTTACCTGGTTTTCTTTGATATTTTGCACAAGTTATATGATTAGTGAGTGTTTTAACTTGAACCACGTTACTACTCTACCGAGGTTAGTCTTGATATTTACTGGGTACTGACCGCGGTGTACTCATACTATATTTGTGTACATTTTTTGGACATCCAGGTGTTGGAGATAGCAGATCCAGGTAGTGAGAGTTTCTTTGATCGTTAGGACTTGAGGTAGAGATGCTTCGATCGTCGCAGTCCCTTGGAGTCCTTTCCTTACAATTATACTATCAATTATCTATCCAAAAATTATTATATTTTGAGATATTTTTATATATTCGGTTAGAGCTCGTGACTTTGTACTACCTAGTCTTGGGATTTGTTTTGATTATCGTCACGTTAGCTTGTATCACCTTTATTTCGCCATTTATATTCTTTGCTTCATAATATCATGTTTTATTGGTTTAAGTGATCGGCTTACCTAGTTTGAGCGATTAGGTATTATCACGATCCTTAAGGTGGATTTTGGGTCGTGACACCTCCCCTCTTCATTGTCCACGATCATGTCTCTAAATGATTGTTGGCTTTTTCTTCATTGTTAGAGTTGTTACCGATGCTTCTTCCATGAGTGTTACATTCTCTTATTGACAAGCTTTCACTCTCATTCACTAATGCTTGGATGATGTCAATTTAAAAAGGCCAAAGGAAACTAGAGAGATATACAATATTTTCTCTAAAGAGTTAATAAAGTGAAAAAGGTATAGCTTTAATATTTGAAGGCTGATTTTGAAGCTTTTATAATGAAAATAATTCATTTTTGGATTATTGTTCAAAAGTGAACTCGTTGTGAATCAACTGACAAGATACCGAGAGAAAGTAGAAGTTGTCCATATAGTAGAAGAAATCATGTGTTCTTTAACACCTAAATTTTTAATTATATTGTGTGTGCAATTTTGGAGTCTAAAGATTTTGATTCTATGACGTTAGAACAATTAAAGGGCTCTTTACAAGTCTTTGAAGAATAAGATCAAGAGGACGCACAAAGAGCCACTAGCTAGAACTACTTCTTTTAACCAAGGGATCCTTAAGTATAATAGGAGGTGAAAAAAGCTATAAAGGACGTGTCGGTCATGGTTGAGGAAGAAGCAAAAGTAACAACTCCAATAAAAAGAAAAGGTCAAGATTCATTTAGTAGTGGTGGTCGTGGATAAGGAGGAAAAAGAGGATTTGGTTACCATCAAGAAGTGGAAAAAAGGTATTACAAATCGATGTAATTCGTAACCAATGTCAACTCATAAATAGAGGCAAGAAAAAAGGGATCAAAGTATTTCGTGGTATTTAGATAATGGAGCGAGTAATTGTATGTGTGAAAACAAAATAAGCACTGCCCAAAAAGGAAGTGGAGCTCAGGTATGTGAAAACTCTTAATCAAGTTGCAGATGAATTTATTGAGCCTCTCAAGTTGAAGATTTTTGAAGATTGAGATTAGAGATGTTGTAAATGTAATTTAAAATTTTCTAGGTGCTTTACTAGATAAAGTTTGAGTTTTGTCTAGAACTTCTTAACGTGTCTAGAAGGATATCTTATCCATAAAACTCTGAATTCTCTTTTGCGTTTGCTAGACGATTAGCTTTATTTAGAAATAGTTCTAAAATTCTTCTTTAGCTCCTAGGTTAGTCCCTTTGTACTTGCCATTTCAACTTAAAAAAAGTTGAAGAATTTCTCTTCCAAAAGACAAAGCCGTCTCTTCTCCTACAACCCTCTTATCTCCTCATCAAGTATTCCTCTTCATCCAACAAATGAAATCCAATATTCATGTGTATGCAATTATGATATTTAAGGCCCTATTCCATATATTGTTATACTAAATCTATGAATTAAGCAAGAAAAGAAAAGGGAATGGCCGGCGCCCAAAGGGGGAAAGAGTAATGAGAGCAACAGTATTTGACAGTAGCATTATAGCTCAATCAATATTTGCTTCTCACAAATAGCTTGGTTATTGCTTGATGAAAACCATGGAAGTAATTCAAAAGAACACTGACCTCCATGTACTGCTGGAGTTCAGTGCTGTTGTCCACCATCGTTTCTCTTGCACGTTCATGATATCTCTCAATTGTCTTCTGCATGCTGAATCACCCAAAATGAAGTAATTGTAAGGCTTTCGCCAAAACTATGCCATAAATTAGGGGGAACTTAACAAAGAACAAAAATTTTCATATATGAAAGCTTAAGTACGTTGCTCCACCTATCAAATGAAGAAGAAACAAATATTACTACATGGGAGGAGTCGAAACAAAAAATATTATGAATCCACCACCACCAGCGTTTGAGCAACGGTAAAGTTGCCTCTGTGTGACTTATAGATCACGGATTCAAGGCGTGTAAACAGCCACTAATGCTTGCTTTAGGATATGTCGTTTATATCACAACCCTTGAGATGCGGGACCCTACTCGAACACGAGATTGTGCACCGGACTATCCTTTTTTACACCATTAAAATTAAAACTGAGTTGCTAGTAAGGTCCCAATATATTGTTCTTTTAATCATCATACAACCGTGTACTGGAAATGATCAATGACAGCCTTTAAAGTGTGTGGCACTACACAATCCAATCCCTATTAGTTTGTCCCAAATACCTATCTGATGCAGCTGAATTAAGGAGCTGGAATCAATCAGGAGAGTGACGAGGTTAGATGATAATAAGATCCTTGAATAGGGTAACTTTACTTCTCCCATAGTAGCTAGTTTTTCTTATAGTTGCATCACTTCACTTGAAAATTAAGGGAAAGACTTAAGTTGGATTTAGTTCCCAATGAAATGAGGGTACTCGCAGCGATAAGGAGGGTGACCTAACACATAAAAAGATGCATACATATATAGGAGTACAAGCAGTAATGATATATACGTACTGCTCCAAAAGATTTAAAGCAATAATATATTGAAACTCAAATGCGCGCGCGAATGTTTTACTCGATTAAGATCAAGAAGGTAATAAAACCTTAACATTTACAAGGACTGTTCCATAGGACGATGCAAACAGTGGTGATAGCATGACGAAGTAAAGATTCTAGCCTGCTAGCCACAGTAAATGAGATATCCAAGTATGAAACAATAATCGAGATGTTGCAAACGGACTGAGTGGGGGGTAAGCAAGCAATTGATGCACACGAGGTTATGACTAGACGAACTTAAAAAAAAAAACAGTGTCATCGTACTTTCTAAGTACACAAAGTCCATGCCTCTCCTTACAGCTTCATCACAACATCGAAATTAGAATATTAATAGTAGCAAGCAACAGCATAAGAAAACGTACACATTGAATACAGTGAGAACTTTCTTTTTCAATGAAAAAAAAGAAGAATAGATCGATCGAGTACGAGACGAAGATGGACAATTGATTAATTATTTTAAAGATATGTAAATAAGAGGGGGAATACTTGGAGCTAGCGAAATCGTAGAGTCTTCCTTTCTGTGAGAAAATGATCAAAGCAACTTCAGCATCACAAAGAACGGATAGCTCGTTAGCTTTCTTAATAAGTCCATTCCGGCGCTTTGAGAAGGTTACTTGCCTGCTTGTTAAATTCTCAATTCGTTTCATTTCTACCTTTCCTCTCACCATATTTTTTATTTTCTGCACAAATTAATAAAGCTCCTAATTAGGAGTAGTTCAAAATTAAAATGAAAGAAATTAAACTCATCTAAGATTAAGAAAGAAAATTTACCAATAAATTAAGGTATAGCGACTAGCTACTAATTAATTAGCTGAAAAGCTAGCCCGTGAAAGAAGAAGTTGAATATCCAAGAAATTCACAAGCCAAAAATTTGTTGGAATAAAAAAGTAAATCTGTGAAATAAATGCTAAGAACTACAGAACCCTAAAAGAAATCTATTTCAGAAACTGAAGTTTTCAGCTGAATTTCAGCCACAAAAAAAAAAAAAAAAACGTTGCAAATGACTGGAAAACCCTAGCTGTGAAAATCTACACGTACAAACAAAAACTGTGATAGCTCAAAAATCCAAGAAAAGAATTAATGAAGGTATTGAGAATTTGCGTGATAACAGAAAAGAAGCCCAGAACCCAAGGATGAAAAAGGAAAGAGGAATGAAGATAGAACAATCTTAAGAACAAAAAATTAAGCAATTGGATTCCTAGAAATGCATAAATAGAAGAACCCAAGATATGAAGGATCTTTATTTTTGGGTTGATGTATCAATCTACATTTTCTGACCACAGAAACCCAATATTTCCATATTGATCATTGTTCTCTAATTATTCCATATGTCCCTTTCCATCAGTCTTATATTACCCACACAAAAAAGAAAAAAGGAAAATCACAAATACAGTAAACAAAACAAAGTAAAAGACCGGGCAAAACGTCACTTTTATCTTGTTTTAGTAATCTCATAATCCGAAAGCAACAGCAAAGATAAAGAGACCACTAATTCAGGGCCAGAAATGGGATTACACTTTATTTTATTGCACAAAGAGTTGTTAGACACTTCAGAAACATATTTTAATTATCTTGTGGTACTTATCTTTTATTTTATTTTATTTTTAAAGAAAGATTCCTGTATAATTAGTGCAGCATTGAGCATCAAAATCTTAATTAGTGACAGGATTAGGAAGTTATATGAGCAGGTCACGTCAATATATATTATCTTAAAAACGTCTGGCAGAGACATGGCCAATGGAAACAAAGAGTTTCACGTGGCTCACTTCGTTTGGCGAGTCTGCTTCTACTTTTGTGCGTCCTATGACTGCTGCTATACTAAATATGTTGTACTTCATTATTGGCCCTAATTTTTGTTTTAAGGCCCTAATATTCTATTCCAACTATTCACGTTAAACTTATTGACAGTGCAGGTTTTTTGGTGGATCAGATGGTTTACGCCTAGCGGTTTGTTTTAATGAAGTTATAGCAATGCGTTTAT
Organism: Nicotiana knightiana; assembly: GCA_005239525.1. Taxonomy (NCBI): domain Eukaryota; kingdom Viridiplantae; phylum Streptophyta; class Magnoliopsida; order Solanales; family Solanaceae; genus Nicotiana; species Nicotiana knightiana. Next base: position 109,203 of record ML408473.1, on the reverse strand, counting down.
GGTAATATTTTTTTTAACTTTACATGATAGTTATTATGCAGGCGCATCGAGAATTTTAAGAACCTACTGTTAAATATATGATTTGATTTTTTTTTTTTTAACGATGACCCTTGGCAAGCAAACTCTAGTTAATATTATTGGCATTATTTATGTCCTCCACGACTTTTCTTATTGTAAGAACAATCAATAATAGCATCATTATTTATAATTTTAAATATCTTACGTCATATGTAGCAAGCTTAAAATCATTAAAACTTCTTCATACATCCTATTATGTAGATCTTTTTATGTACTTCTAAAAATAGAAAGAAAAAAAAGAAAGCATGTTTAATTAAAAAGTCTACGAAGCAAGCAGGGATCACATCTCTTAACCTTGGGAGCGAAGGTGCACTAATTGACCACTAAGCCAAAGTGCTTACTTGTGCATGGTTCACACATGCTTATTTAAGAATAAAATTAGCAAAATATAAGTGCTATACATAGTTTAGGGAAGGGGAGTATGGGTTCACGTGAATCCACCCCTTCCCATTTAGGTCCGCCCCTGCTTGTGACATGTAAAAACATTTGTTTTGGATGAAAAATTGAAAAGCAATGCAATTATAAGTTTAGATTACGTATATGCAGAGTTAAGATGTAAGTTTATAGGTTTGGATTTGTCACGAAATTTATAGCTCGTCTTAGTTACTTAGTTCATAATTAAGTATTTGTATATATATTTAATACAATTACTAATATAAATATAATATTTAAATGAAAATAAATAGGTTCGGCAGAACACGAACTAATACGCTAGTACTTTTTCTTCCGACTCTCAAGTAGTAGGGTACTAAATTTTCAGTATTAATGGTTGGAAGCAGCGATGGGGCCGCCGTGCCGAGACGTCTGAGGATTACTTTGACATTATGTTAGTTTTCGTACAACTCCTTTCACCATTCCCTCGCACTCTTTCGACCAAATCCCCTTGTAGGAAACCTATTAAAATGAAATTGTAGAAATTATAATGAAAAGAATAATATCTTATTTGGCCGGCTTCTAAAATTACTAATTCTTCCGTTTCAATTTAAGTGAATTTATTTGACTGAGTACCTAATTTCAGAAAAGAAAAAAGACTTTTGAACCTGGGTAAAATGAGACACTTATATTTTGTGTGGCTACATATTATTGTGTAAAGGTAAATTATTTTCAAATATGGAAAGAGACCATTTTTTTTTACACGGACTAAAAAGGATACAGATTCACATAAATTATGACGGAGAGAGTAACTTATTTTGAAGAGTATGTTTCTCAAAAGTGCTTTTGGTGAGAAACAATTTGTGTTTGGCTAATGTTGAGCAACAACTAGTGTTTGGCCAAGCTTTCAAAAGGTGTTTCTTAGTGTATTTTGTAAATAAAAAGTAACTTTGGGAAACTACTTTTTTTAGCTTCTAAAAAATAGATTCCGGTTATACTCAAAAGCAATTTTTTTTTTTCTTCTTAAAAATGACCATACACCTTAACTTTGAAAAAAAATACTTTTGGCACCAAAAAAATTTGCAAAAAAAAAAAAAAAAACTTGGCCTTATAGCATATATGTAAAGTCAAGACTTCACCATTTTGATAAAATTCCATTTGCAGCAGTAATTCAATGTAGAGCTGATAATAAGAGGTACTTGGCTCTTATTATCAGTGAAATAAATTTGGAGAATTTAATTAAAATTTGGAATTTAGATGCATTTCAAGTAAAGGTGTCTAACGGGCCGGGTTGACCCGTAATCGGATCGGCCCAGACCGGTTAAAACCGGAACCGGACCGGCCTGGTTCATATGGGGTCGGGTGGGCTGGGTAGGGGGGTTAGAGGGGGTTGGTCCGTTTAATTATTTTGAAACGGGTAACCGGATCGGTCAAACCCGGCCAAATTGAACAGTACACTTTACCGGTTTAACCGGCCCGGCCCGGCCCGGTACACCGTCTATAATTTTTTTTTTTTTTTTTTTT